>VUQI01016851.1:45190-65243 GCA_015106735.1 Paratilapia polleni
CTCTGATTGATTAGGTCAGAATTAACCTGTGGACCCAGTTTCCCAGGGGAGTGTGTGGTGGAGATCTGAATCTCAATTCCAGATTGGTTTAGACATCCATCTGCTACATGTGAGCCCATCCCTATAAGGAGAGCGGTTACTTTGCTGAATTATTGCACTTAAGAGCTCATGGATGTCAGCAAAAAAAGAAAAAACATGTAAAAAGTCTTTTGGGTGCATTTCAGTTTTCACTTGCTTTAAAGTGCTACCCTTGAGGTATTATCACAGCGGAGACATTATTGGCATATACACAACTGAGACACAATCAAAATAGATGTAAACAATATTAATGTAGGTTGCATTTTAAAAACAGCATCATCAAAACATAACTTGTTAATATACACAAATTTTTTCATTTTCTGTAAAAGAAAACCTGTAGTTAGAAAAGTAAATAACCATAATTTCACTAATATTTACTCTTATATAAGATAATTACCCACAACCATAACTGTGAGAGAAATTATAGTCTCCAGCAGCCCCACAGCTTATACTCATATTTGCCAAGCACACAAAAACCAACTGAACCAAGCTAAGATATGGACTCTTGACATGCGTATTAGTGGCAGCGGTCTGTAGCCTCAGACAGCAGGGTAGGAAACTTTGGCTTGCATCATGTGCAAATTCAAGCCTGACACCAGCAGTATGAGTGGGAAGTGTGAGGCAAATATGATTTGTTTTGTTTGTTTGTTTGTTTTTGCTTGTTTCACGGCTTCTTTAAGTAATCTTTTGGGCAGGAGTCTTTTTTTCTCCATTGTCGCTATGTGCTTACTCAATGGGGATGATGGGATCAGGGCTTTCTATCAATAATTTTACAATGCAAAGTGCCTTGAGATGACTATAGTTGTGATTTGACTTTGGTAGCCTAATTATCTCTTTGCAGGCTGACTGCAAAAGTGAGTCAGTGGCCACAGACTCCCTGTTAAAATGCCCACAGCATTAAAAAGCATGTTTTTAGTGCTGTTAACCAAAACCAAACATGGTTTTGCTTGCTGTGTCTAATTCCCCAATTCATAAGAAATGTATGGTGGTTAAATATTATTATGACTCGCCCATTTGGATACTGGTAAGGCTTAAAATTAGGGCTTGTGGCTGGTCTGACTGACAGGTGTGCGAACACAGGGGAGCTGTTGCCAGTTGGTGTCTGTTAGATTTTAATTCTGCTACTCTGAGTCACTGAACTGGACCTCTCAGCTGTGTTTATGGCATTTGTGCCTTTTGGAGCATTTTGACGCAGTTATCTGATGAATCATACGTCTTGCTAACCAAGCTTGCTAGTGTTAGCCAATAACTTAGTAGTCCACCCTCTCTATCCAAATATGTTCACTTACGGCACCAAAACATGCTAATAAGAGGCTTGAAAATGCAGCGTACACAGATCGGTTGGTGTTGTCATGGTGGCTACATCCATCCTTTAAGTACAGTCTATGGAGTTTAAGCAATATAAATAAATAAAATTAAACTGAAATGGAAAAACAAGTGAACTTGTGCACAAAAAGGCTGCACTGGCAGGAGCAATAGCAGAAATATTGCTGCAAACATAGTCAGTGACGGAGAGGGGAAGATTTAGCATGTCAGAGCATTAAGGCTTGAATGCTGCCTTATTACAAAAGGTTTACCACGTGCACACACAAACGTGCAAGCCAAGTAGTTGTCTTTGATGACGACAACGACGACGCAGTTTATTTGTGTGAATACGTGTTTTGTATGTCACTATATTTTCCTGTATTTTCCCAGTGTTTAGTGGATGGGTTTACATTACTTCTTTAATGGTTACAATATTTATCTTGTAATTAAAATTTCCTTATTAGTGTACACAGAGGGAGCAAGATAACAGTATATAACACTATACACTCTGCCTGTTGACTTGCTGAATCACAGGAAATAAAACAGTAAAATCATATATTGACAGAGCACATGAGAGTAACTAGCATTAATGACTTAGTATAAACTGTATATTTAATTAATTCAAATGGATTGTAGTGTTATTTAAAGACACTACTGTCTTCAGACCAAGAACTACATAATTAATATGGTTATAGTAGTAGCTGTATCGACAGGTTAGTATTGATTGCATAGTTATGCATATATGAGGCATTTCTCTTGGCACACTAACCAAGCCATGAGGGATATCCATATAATATTAGACATTATTGACAAAGAATACAAATTAAGTACATTATTATGAGGTCATTACTGAAAACAAACCAAAAGTATGCATCAGATATTTAGTCAGCTAACATAATCAGTATGGTTTGTTGTTTTTATTGCAAAACACAGATGAAAAGCATATGTTTGTACTTCATATGCACTCAACTCAGCACACTCTTTAAATCTTGACTTTTATGCTGTCCTGGCACAGATACCAGACAAGGATTTCCTGAGTGAAAAATGGCTACATTTGTTGCGAGGGCAGACAACCGACATAACTGGAGTGATATGGTTGCATTCTGAAAGGACATATGTCCACAAGCAACACATTCCTGTGCACGCTAAACGTCAGTCATAGATTTTCTGAAAGAAAAGATCCCACCTGTGCAATCAGTGTTACACTAAAGTTATAGGGCTCAGTAGAACTGACTTTGGAAAAGGATTTGAATAAAGTAAAATAGTTTTTTTCTTACTATGTAAGTAAGAAAAAAACCAACGAACATACCGCCCCACATGTCAGAGTGAGTGTCTGTGTGGTGAGTGGAGCTTTGTTGTCCAGCTTCCAAACTGAAAGCATCTGCTGGGCCACTTTGTGACTAAACACACATCTGTTTCTTTAAATTGGATTGTTGTAAAAAAACCAAAAAAAAAAAACCAACAGGAGGCCATTGAATCTTTGTTGTCTTTGTTTTTTATCATTTGTTCCTCATAAACGTGTTTCCTTTCAGAAGAGGAAAACAACGTCTCTTCTAAAAGCTTGCGTGGTGTAGGGATTCAAAGCTATGGCCTAACGTCTAACACTCGGAGGTCAACATGAGGACAAAGACATTTACCAGCAGTTACCAGCACAGTTTATTATACCACAAGAGTGTACACAGATGATATACAAATCAGATGTGAAGAGAAATGAGAGTGTAAGCAAATTGTTAACGGTTGGTATACGACTCCCGGGGGCCCTGTACACTTCTTCACAGTCAGTTTGACACCGAACACATAATGGGGCAGGCAGGCGGCCTCCAGTGAGTTGGTGAGGGCACACACACACACACACACACACACACACACACACACAGACAAAAAGTGTTTGTTCTGTAAGAAACAATCTCTGCTGGTCCGTTTTCTGACGCTGCTCTTCCTGAGAGCGTTCGTGCTGAACCAGAAAGTCCAGGGAAAGCGAACTAAGATGGGTACTATTAAAACAAAGGTGGCAGAGGACTGATCAAGTCACTTAATGATTCATTTTCCTCTAAACAGGAAAATGTGCCAGAGCCAAACTTTGTTGAGTCCAGTTTCCTGGCCACCTGCTGTTGCCATATCACTTACCGCTGTGCACTGAGTTCAACGGAAGCGAGGCTGAGTATAAACAAAAATAAATTCTGTAAAATCTAAAAGAAAAGAAAGTGTGTAACTGTGTTTACATGACAGATTGTACCCATGAGTCCACCTCTTAAGCCTTGGCTGTTTACTCAGTACTCATACAGGCAGGCTCTGGTTCCACAGAGTCCCTCTAGGGTCAGTCTTTGTGCCGCAGTTAGTTCAAAAATCTGGGATAAGTTTTAAAATTTGCAGCTCTTATCAATTAAGAGTAATTTTGGGCATGGCTGTTCTGCAGCCCAAGGTTCTGCACATTAGAGTGCTGTAAAACTTTTAATGAGAGTTTATGTCAAAAGCATGCCTGCTAAAGCAGCTGTACAGCCCAAATACACACAAATTCATTACAAGGAAACAGGAAAATGGGGTATAGTATAGAGGATCTTTTACACGGTGGCTGGGGTCAAAGAAGGCTTTGAGTCACAGTGATTTTAGGTTTCAATCTCTTCCTACTTTGCAATAATATCTCATTGGGGGGCCATACTTTTGAGTATGACAGTACACCTTGGATATAATCAGCAAATGTTCATTAAATCTCAAGATAATGCTCACCTGAAACACATTACAATTAGAAAATGTTCCTCTATTGTTTCTTTTTTGTTTTTTTTTCTGTTGAAAGTGCCTGTTAATCCGATAATGACGAGACAAGGAGGTGTGTGGAGGACATGAGATGGAAAAAGCCATTTGATTGGTCATGACAAACACTTCCAGCCAGGGTGACAATTTAAAATGTGAATTTACTGCTGTCCTTGAGCTCTGCCAAGTGGTTTTTACTGCTAGGAGAAAAGAGAGGACTTTCACATTTGTGGTGAATTCTACTGAGTACTAGCTACTGTGTTAGGCTTTAACTGATTTTTCTGACCACATCTGTGAACGTAACTTGACATATTATCACCTTAATGCTGTTGCTGACAGGCTACCAAACAGCCTTTTTACACATGCATCACATATGACGCAACATTGGTGTTAATTTTAAGTGTTTCTGGAAGATAAAAGTGCAAAATCTTTGGATCTTAAATGCCAGCCACCAACTTTGTCAGTACTGTACCTTTTTCTTTTTTAATTTGTTTTTTATTGAAAACAGTTGCTTGTAGGCTGTAAAACCAAAACAGTAAGCTAAAAGATGAAAACTGTTTTATCCAGGTATGGATAAAGATATAGCATTAGGCTACAGATTTTCATTTGACTGCATTATCAGTCTTTTATGTGCTAACTGAAGCTTCCCTTTGAGACTGCTCCACCTGTGGCTGGGCTGCACCATGCCAAATCAAATTAGGGACACAGCATACCACAACTCCCATGTGAATCCAAGACCTCTTCATGACAGTGCTGGATAAATGAGCATTAGTCTCTATCTCTTGGCCTGTCAACTTTCTCCCACTTCCTTATCAAAAATTCCGTAATGCACAAGAAAATATTTTGTGGGAAAGCTGAAAAGAATCCCAGATCTGAAATGGTTTTGCAAGCTCTAGCAGCAGATCTTGTGTGATAAAACATGGGTGGTGGGGTTGGGAGGAGAATACTGGAAACAGTGCTGCATTTTGAAAGGATTTGAATTCTAAATCCAAATGTATCAGGACGATAATTGTCCGCACAGCATTGTTTCTTTCTTACGCTCTCCCAGCTGTTGTGATGTTTTTGTGAAAAGCCGTGCTGATTGCTGGAAGCCGGAGCGAGCAGGAGGCTGTTCTGAGCTGCCTGTGCTCACCCATGCAGTGTAATTGGCTCTCCTACTCAGTGAAGTATCCCACTCTCTTACTAAAGCATCCCACCTCTGGCTATCCGTCCATCTATCTATCCATCCCTGGCGCCATCTTTCTGCTAGGCTCAGCAACTTTTATGCACGTCACATTAGCCGCATGAGAATAACAGGGTTACAAGAAAGCCCAAAACCTATTTCCAGAGTTGTGGTTTCAGCTGACGAGCTGCTATAGTGCTAAATCTTTAGAAGCTGCTCAATCATAACCTTAAACTTGGACTCCAGGCAATGCAGGGTGGTGTCGGTTAAAGCAGAATTAGAAATGCAAGAAGGCAAGACGACACTGGCACGACAGTAGCTGATGGGCAGATGTTGTTGACCTCATACTGTTAGCGGTTACAGCTAATAAATCACATCCCAGCATGTAGTCTTACATCTGGACGTTCACTCTGAGGTTTTTATTCCCACTTGGGGATGACAGTATTTTGGTTAATAAATAAAATCTGTTCTCTTTAAAAATATATATCTTCTTCATGAACATATCATGTCAAAGATTCCCTGAAGACACTGACTGTTTTTCAAGGGATTCTGTGGTGTGGCTGTAGTGTTTAATGCCTGAGATCAAGATCCTGAATCATTGTTTTTGGTTCAGGTATTGAGTTGTTTAATTTGATGGAGAAAGCACAGTGGGTATATATGTGACACACTGTAAAATCCCACCTCACTCTGCCTGCAGACTTGAAGCTTGAAAATATGCCTGACAGCTGTGGGGAAAACATATGCAGCTGATAAGCTTGAGTTAAAACAACTGGGTATTCAGCTGGAGGTGATCAGAGGATAGTTCTACCAGGAAAGACACATTCCAGTTTTGACGAGATTCAGCTCTAATTAAGCCACCTCAAACAAAAACACACCCTCCAAAGAGAAAAATAAATCTAATTAGAAATGCCACGTTGTCTTTTTCTGTCTCCCACACTTTGCGTCAGCTTAAAAAGATATGTTGTAATGCATGCAAGAACTCTTCAAGAAGTCTCAGCAGCATGCATAAGAAAACAGACTGTAGACAGAGTAGGATAAGAGAAGGGATGAGTACAAGTTATATTGTTGCTTTCATTATATAGTTCACTTCTCCCTTTTTGCCCATTGCTCCTCATAACATCTGCTGCACAAGTCAATGACAGAAGGGAATATCATGACTGATAACATGAGCGTGGACAAGCAGCAACAGATTGGAAATGCTGCCACCTAGTGAGCATCTTGAGCTGATAATATTTACTTTGGATTAGAAAAGGTTAAAAAACACAAATGTATTTAATTCCAGATATATATATTTTTTTATTTTAGGAAAAAATGTAGTTGTAACACAATTAGCTGAAATGCTGACATACCCAATGGACTCATTGGACTTCATTTAATTACTGAATATGTATCAGCAATAGGGGACAGTTTTAAATTCTTTTAGTACATCATCTATGCTACAAATGCTAATTTAACCCTTTCATCAGTTTTTGGCTTGAACAGGCTGCACATCGTATTATGTCCTAATGCTATAGAGATAAAACAGTTATGTTAAAACATGGGAAATGGTACAACAGATATTTGTACATTTAGCTGGCTCCCTCAGTGATTGTGTAGAAATATCCTAAATGATCCTAAATGAAGACATGACATGGCTCTTATACAAACTTTAACAGTATCTAGCTTCAGATGAAGACAGCAGTTCTGTCTGCAGCCACTTGGTGATGCTCTCTCAACATGCATTATGCTGCAGAGGGTTCCATTTGACATTTAGGGATAATACTCTAAATGGATAAAATATTGCAGACTCATTTTTCATGAAGCACACTGATAAGTCAATAATCCACGTAAAAGCCTAATTTTTCTTATTAAATCTGCACCACAATCACAGAGGAGGGGATGGAAATGAAGCGAAGCGGAGCAGTTTGTGAAATAATTTTAAAACTTTATGACAATTAAGGATCAGATTGTACAAATGGAGCTGTGTGTCCCTGGTATTTTGTATATTCAGTATGATTACAGAGCAAAATTTAATTACAGGCTCAGCAAATATTCATAATCTCACAAGTTCTCCCTAAGTATGGACTTTTATTAATCCTGCAAGTGCAAATCAGCCAGGAAAGTCACTGACAAAAGAAAATCTGCTTGAAGATTATAACATCTGCAGCAAGCAACTTAAATTCTCAAAGCAGGTTAAATGAGCCATGTCAAACCATGATATTCATTCAATACCCCTGCTTCTTCATGCTTTGTGAAGTAGTGGTCACAAACATCCTAAGACTCATCGTCGTCATCATAGAATGGTGCATAGGGTAAAGGCTGATCCCTCGGCTTGGAAGGAAATTCCTCACTGCAGTCTTCTTGACATCCTCATCAGTCAGCCCCCTCTAGTCAGTGCCAACATAGCTCGGCTGTGAATGCTGACATGCTGAGAAAGACACTGAGAATACTGTGATTAACGTATACGTTTTCAGAAATTGCAGTTGAGAATATGATTTGGGTGGCAGGAAATGATGAACATTTCCGAGGCTGGATAAAAGGGTGAACGGAGCAAAACGCTGTAAGGTGTAAGCAAATGTAAAACTAATCAACTCAAGGAGGGAAAACAACACAAACCAGATATCTGCTTTCTATCCTCTCCTTGATGAGTGAACTGCACAAAAGCTTAAGCACCTATTTCCAAAAATGAGTGTGGAAATGGGTCGCTCTGAAGCACATATCTATCAGATATTTTAAAGACTGCAGAAATGCAATCAAGGGTATTGATGTACACAGACTCTTAAGTATAAATCTGTGCGTTTTATTCAAAGGGCTTTTAGTGGCAAATCAAATGAGCTGAGCAATCTTTTCCAGACAGAGCAAAATCATCTTACGCCTTCTAAAGTTATTTGATGACATCAAACATGTACACAGGCATGGCAGGGGGTTGGAGGTGACTTCCCATGGAGTTGTCAAACTAATGTACTGCTTTGATTTTGTATTTTTTTTTTTTTAAAGTAGGTCAAAGATCAGTATAATCAGAGGTAAAAACTTTGGAGTAATTGCAAATATGTGTGTACTTATGCGATGTATTTCCATTAAACTAAGTTTGAAAAGTTTATTTGAGCTCAGGACACACTTGATTAATGAGGCCATCCTCTGGCTTGCACATATACGCAGAGCTCAAAAGTGTTGTTGATTTAATTTAATTTCTGCATGACGTACAAATAAGTGGGATCAAAAATAATGCATCACTGAGTGAAAAACAAACGCAGTCAGGAGCTGAGAGCTAACAACTGACACAGTAATAAAACTGCCCGTAGAACTACTTTATAAAAAATGTGATATTAGTTTGTTAGTTATCTCAATCACTGATAAAATAGTAGTTTATCTTTATAAATATGCTGCCTTATTTTTGGCTTAATGAGCATATATTTTGGAAATTAATAGACTGATGGTTTGCCGTAACCTCATAGTGTTTTGACATGAAATGAATCATGTGTAGGTGGAATCTAGCAAGTCAGCCTAAATAGCCTATAAAGGCACATTAGTGACACAATGCAGCAGATTATGATCAATTGTTCTGAAAACCACTCTAAAGTAGTTTTAGGAAGGGCTAGAATCAAGGGTTGGTTAAATGCACAGTAAATTGGCATTCAGACATGGGCAAAATGCCTGGTTTGGCTATTGGGACAGACCATACATTGATTTTTAAATGTATGTTCAGTGGACACTATTATCCCACAATGCACTGGAAGAAAAGGAAAAGTGGAGGAGGTGCAGCAAAAAGTGAAACAAACTGTCAGTGTTGATGGTGGAATTTCAGGTGGATAGCTAAAAAGAAAAGAAGGAATTCAGTCAGGACCACTTTACTCAAAGACATTTTTATTTCCATTTGCTTTAGCTACATTTGGTGGTATAGCCCCCCTTAGAACAAGACAGAGCAGGCCTCGTGAATACAGATAAGACACTGATACATCAGACAGCATGAAAAGGGGTTGCAAAGCGGCTTACAGAGGAAGCAGTAAGGGCAGGCTACTGCCTTTTGTAAGATGAACCGATGGATGCAAACAAGGGAATCGGCAGCTGATCTCATACAAGCCTATATCATCTGACAGCTCAGCTATCGGCTCGTGTACTGGGACTTTGTGGCTTGCCTGAACTAAACCTGTGCTTAAGTAAATCTCTCATGCCGTTCTGGAGTTTATATTAAGTAAGCTGCACTGATCTGTAGAGCATTCAAATTTTATTATTTACAAAAGAAAACAAAAACACTTGATACAACTTTTCAGGAGTTTGTGGTTTGAACTGCTAATTGAAATCACCTCAGTCGGCTAAGGAAAGCTGCAAGACATGCCGAAAGCTCTCATAAAGGCGAGTTTGGACCCTGAGTTTATTTGTTTCTTTATTTTTGGTTTAAAGGTTAAATTCTTTTATACCTCCAAATAGTATCATAGTGGGATTAGGTTAACTGGTGATTCTAAATTGGCCGTAGGTGTGAATGTGAGTGTGAATGGTTGTCTGTCTCTCTGTGTTAGCCCTGCGACAGACTGGTGACCTGTCCAGGGTGGACCCCGCCTCTCGCCCTGTGGCAGCTGGGATAGGCTCCAGCCCCCACCTGCGACCCTGAATAGGATAAGTGGAAGAAAATGGATGGATGGATAGATAGTATCATATAACAAGCAGTATAACAGTTACACAAATAGTATTTATAGTTTACAGGACACTGGAAAATGGCTGATGTTACTTGAAAATCATGGGATGGTCATGAGCAAGAGAAAAAAAGACATCTCCACAAATATACCTTTCTTTAAAAACAAACAAACAATACAACTTCATCTTTCCTCAAGAGGCTTTGAGGTCTCTTTGAACAGCTTGGAACAGCTGGATTAGTGCGTCAGTCCACACCTCTCTCTGGTGCTTGTTGCTGATTCGAGCCAGTGTCTGAGTGGTGTACACCAAGGTCAGCACTGTCCTCTCAAAGTCCTGCCAGCTCAGAGGTTCCTGCCGCTGGGTGAGCTCGGCTGTCAGACGCCGGATGTCGGATAGCCTTTTAGGCAGTACTTCTTCACAGATGACTTCCAGCTTTTCCACACTTCTCAGTGAGGCCAGCTCCTCATCTGGGATCAGCAGGGCGTGTTTATCACTTTGGATCTGCATTCCAGCCAGCAGAATCTGGGAGATAGAGGTGCATCCACTGCTTAAATAACCAACTAACTGAAAGACTTACTTGCTTGTAAGGTCACACCTCACTAAAAGCTATTCCAATGTGTTCCAAAGAGCCTATTTGTCTAAATATCTTGAAATGAACTATAAACAGCATAAGTTGCTAGAATATTTTTTTCATTAGTGTCACAAAGATTTTGGGCAAACACATATTTCACATTCCTGTTAATGATTAGTAGCATAGCAGTGGTACACAGTGTTTCGCTCTAAGCAGCAGGGTGAGATTGGCCACAAATGTGTTATTTTTAGAGGTCTTATGCACATTCTCAACATACTGGTTTCCAGTAAGGAAACACTAGCTCATAAACTATTTCAGGGCCATGAACCCACAAGAATTAAACTGACCTCAAAAAGCAGCTTGATGTCCTCCATTGAATGCTGGAATGTGGGGTTGATTAGTGAATATGTTCCACGTTTTATTCTGTATGCAGATGGATACAGGGCTAGAAGACATGAGAAGAGGAAATTGGATTATAGAGGATCTCCCTTGTATTCAAGAAATGAGGCGGCACATTATTCATTGTGGCATTCATGTGGGTGGGCCAGAGGTTGAGTAAACACAGATTCATTACTGTTCAAATATTATGTATGTGGGTGAGAATCGGGCTCCAGCTGTGAAGAGAGTAACTGGTATTTGACCTGATCCACAGTTGCTACAAGTGTCAGTGGTCTTGTGCACCCAGAGGTGAGATATCTGCTTATTCGCTCACAGAAGGGCAGGTCATTTGGTCAGACTTCAAAGTGTCAGTCCATGTATGTAGCAGACAGGGGACCCCGCAATGTGAGGTGTCCTGATATGGCTGGAATGAAACCCTTCACTTTCAGCTAGAAACCTTTGCTGCTGCTGCCTCATTTCCATGATAAAAGTCTGCAAAATCCATATTTTGAAAGAGATGATAACAAGAGGAAAAATCTACAAGGCCACGCAGCTCATATCCAGAGGTGGACAGCATCCAACATTATTCATATACTTGCCTAAGTATGTTTCTGATGTACTAGCAGTTAACCACAGCACCATTTTGGAATATTTTTGTTTTACTCCACTTCAGAGGTTTATAGAATACATACTGTACAACGTGAGTAAAGCTTTAAAGCTGCATTGAATCATTTTTTTCCACTAGAGTGAACTGCTCCATAGAGCTGGGAAACTGGATTGTTGGCTTGGTTCTCAAACAGAAAAATTAATTTGCAAAGTAATTTTTCTGTTCAGGAAAGCAAGTAAATAACTGTAATTTGGCATCTTTATTAAAAATAATAATGTGCTTTACTATTTTTTTTCAGCTTTTTTGTAAAATGGTAAACTTGAAAATTCATAGATAACAACGATAATTATATTTTAGCATTAAAAATATAATTTTGATTAAAGAGCTTGCGGATACTGGTGGATTAACCATTACAGAAACATAAAAAATGATTCTGGTAATTACCAATACTGTTAATTTAGGGCAGCTGTGGCATAAACCCATAAACGCTTGCAATGGGTGGTGGTCTAATAAATTTGTTAAGCACTGTACCAATGGATACACTAGAATAAGGGGGCAACAATTCAAGTTTTTACAGGAAAGAAGAAATAATTGTATTGTAAGTAATTAAGTAGTGAGTAACTTCCATGTATTTTAGCATAAAAACAAACTATATTTGTTATGTAAATACGCAGTACTGTATTATGGAGTGGCTTAACTTTCTAATCTTACATCCTAGTTACGGATTATTTTGGTGTGCATGATGGACTATTCTTTTGTACTCTGATACGATACGTTTTTTATATACATTTTTTGAAGGGTAAAGGCAATGTTTCCTGTTCTTGTTTTGTTTTGTTTGATGGATTCAGTATAACTTTTGTTCAAGAGTGTTTTGTTTATTTATTTACTTTTTTAATTAAAGGTTACTGAAAACAAACCACCTTAGATGCATCATTATAAGATCAGAAGGGCATATGCCCTGCGACGTTTGATGGTGCTTGTTTTTTACTGTAAGAAGGAAAAAGAGAAGAGGCATTGGCAGAGAAGATTTGGCAAGTTCTTCATGGGTGCAACCCACATACTCAACTGAGGTGCTCGACACACGAATGCATTTTCCTTACAAATGTGGCACCATTTAAAGGGAAATAAACAGGCTTTCCAACAGTATGAGATTTATTGCCAAGAAGCATTGTTACAACAAAGAAATAATTGAACAAACACAAATTTCCTTACTCTTTGGGCTAAGTATGTAATAGTCATGCATCCACTCCATAATAATTGTTTTTATGCTAAAATACATGTAAGTTACCCACTAGTTAAAATTACTTACAGTATAATTATTTCTTTTTTCCTGTAAAAACTTGAATTGTTGCCCCATTATTCTAGTGTATCTACCAGTAAGGAACTGTAGGTAAATAAAAGTCCATTGCAATTGCAGAGAAAATACAATAGAATTCCATTTAATTATAGGGGAATTACAGCCATAGTCACATTTCTGATTGCCGCACTTCCACACACAGTATAATTATCTTTTAATAACGTTCTATAATATACCTTAATGATGATGTTGTTTCCTCATAACTTACAAGCAAGATCCTGTTAGATATTTAAAGTCAGTAATTTATTTGATTTATTGTATACAACTCTATCTGACCTGGAATATTTATTTTTTTCTCTTTTAATGTCATATATCTAAGAAGCCTTCACAACCTCTTATCTATGTAGACTTATCTACATAGAGGGATGTTCTAGTTCACTGGTTTAAAATGAAAAATAAAGATATGGTCTAAATTCTCTAAATTACATAGCTGTGTCCAAGGAATGATTTATGAACTAACCTGATCCAACAACACTTTATTTGTGTTCTTATTTTTTGTATAACTGTCCAGTATGATAGTGAGCAGATATTCCTACTGGCAATGTGAAAAGTTTGCAGGGTCAAGTCTAAAAAAGCCTGGAATAAAAAGGAAGAAAAATAGGTATCACATGATGATGTGCAGGGTCTGTTTGTAATAGTATAACTACTAATGCTGCCCGGACTCTAAACATCTTCACATGTCTCTGTAATGTGTGACTCCAAGAGCAATTTTTGTTAATGCAGCTTCAGGAGAGGGAACTGAAAAGCAAATTTGGTTTGCACAGAAAGAGGATTCACAGTATAATGAATTAAGGTAAAACCTCCTCTGAGGTTCTATAGACATCCAGCTCTCTTTTTCCACTGCTACACATATTCCTTTGCCATCCAGTGCTAGGTTAGCGTGAAAGCCAACACACGGATCACACACACAGATCTTAATGAGGTATGCAGTATATAAACACTGGGCTTCATGTGAATTTGGATGACATTCTTCCTCTGCCCTACAGTGGCATCTATGGATTGCTGCTTCGCCAATTCTGCAGTAACGATCAGCTCCACCGCCTGCAGCCTCGGTGCCCAGATACATTTAGCTTTATAGCAATTGTGAGGCCAGCCAAAGCCACATAAACTGGAAGAGATCCCCGTGTACCTGCGTCCTGCTTGGGTGACTGCCAGTCTCAGCTCTGGCCTAGCTTTCACAACTCACCATTCTGAATGTAAAGAAAATCTGTAGCTCCACATTTTTGTGTTGGAGTAATGAATTCCACAAATTTGGCACATCTGTGTAATCCTCAGCATATTATCTCAAGCCTTCCACCTGTCCAACCTAACCCAAACAGATAAGGGTGTAGCCAGAATTTGAGAAACTTAAGGTCAAAGTTCAACTCCACTACCCTTTTATTATAATATCAATGTGTCTTTTAAACGTTCAAACTCCACACATGATGTTAAATGTTGTTCAAGACTCTCTCTATAATATCAGAAATGATACTCTAATAGAGAAGGCTGAAATCTCCGAAGAGTGACTCTAAAACAATATAGTATACAAGATGCACAGCTGTTCCAACCCCCAAACACCAAGGAGAAGTAGTGAGAAGATTTCCCCAGATCAAGCACTAACATGCACCTCTAAGTGGATGACAATTTGTAGGTGAAAATGTATACTCCTCATTGAGTGACTGACTCCCAAATGCATTATCAACTGTAGAGGAGCAATGCCACTGCAAACATATTAAATAGCAAATAGATACTGCCGCTTCATTGGGCCATTGCTGATGTAAATAATACAACACCCGGGGGTGCTCATTAGAACAAGGGTTATATTGTTAAAGGATTGAGGAGATGCAGGGAAATGACAGCTTGGAGGCCAACCCAGTGCTGATTTACATCTAAAATTAATAATCTGTAATTTACATAAAAAGGCATCTACTACTACAATAGTCCTTTGGCATGAAAGAAAATGTGTGTTTTATGTTTATAGCAGCAGCAACAGCAGTTTGGAATAAAAATGTTATAGCTGTTTGGTTGGAGCTGCATTGCTGTATATGTGCATAGGCAATAACACAAATTCATTCTTCTAAATTGTTCAGTTTCTTCGTGTAATGACATGAGGCTTATACGGACTTAGATGAAGTATTCAAAGGGCCACACTCTGGATATCTAAACTGAGACAGATTAGAATGAAAATGAACTAACAGGTTTGGGACACTATGACTTACAATATGGCAATGAACTACAGGAAAAGGGCACATATACATACAAAAGAGCTGATGAAGTGAACAGGAACAGGGGCACAGGTGGTTGTGAAGGTCAGGCAATGATAACAGGTGGGAGAAGCTGAGAGCCACTGCAGGATAGATATTCAAGATTTTCATCCTGTAACAAGTACTAAATGAATTATTCTCATTTTACATCAGCACTCACCGGAGTACAGTTGCAAGACTGTGATTTTTGCATTGTGGATTTTAGTTTTAAGGAATTGCAAGGACAAAATAGTATACAGTGCATGCCACAGACATTAGACACTATCATTCAGTGGTGGATGGCCAAACACAGTGAATAATAGAGTAAATATGTAGGAGATTTATATCATAGCTGGTGACAGACAAACTACAGGCAGTTAATGGTAACAACTGATTCTTGCAATGGCAACATATGAAGTCCAGGAATCAATGATAGTGAAGGAGAAACAATGACATTAAATTTATATATTTTTGATTACCACCCATGATGCAAAATGACTCATGTTTTTTCCCAAATATTTCTGTGATCAAGTTCATGTGCGATATTTATGAAAGTGAAAGTGGAAACTCAGCTTTAATCGATTTGATTTTATCATATACTGAGGAATTTGGCAGAGGTACGTCGTCCATATATGTAGGTACTGTATTTTATTTTTCATGCACTTCTGTTTTATTAAGTTTCTTTGGGTGGGGTTTAACATGGACGCAAAACAAACCACCACAAGGCTATTCGTTCTTATTAGCTGATTTTTCTTTTTTCTCATTTTCAGTTTGAATTTTTAATAGACTGCTGATGTCCTTTATCACAACATATCAGCTTTCCCTGTTGCTTGTTCTAAGCCCATTCATCCGTCATGCTCCTCTCCTTCTTTCAGCGCTCCAAACAATCAGTGTTTGGATGGGCAGGCTTCCCCCCAGTGTCATTATGTAGAGGCAGGGAACTTGTAATCTCCTGCTAACTGCTCGCAAGGAGATGAGGGAACAACAAAGATCCATTAATTAGCTGGGCTAAATGGTACTCCTGGCTGGAAGGATGTCTTGACGAGAGACAGAAGGGGGGGAGACACAATCAAAAACCAAAAAAAACAAACAAAATGGATGTCTGGATCCCTCCAGTGTACAATAAAAGAGGGTGAAAAGGACACGGGACACAATCTTCCCTGCAGTGGCTCATCTTCTACATTTCAATTCATCTCCACATGATGGAAAATGGTAAAATCTCAAACCATGACATTATTCTGGCTATTCTACCATTTATGATGAAAACATGTATTTAATCATAAATAAAACTCCTAGTGACTGTGAGCTCAGCTGCAGTGAAGCCCAGCTACAATAAAGTCATGTAGTGTTGCCAGGGAAGCTGATAGTATTTGATACTGTGGATACTGGAATACTGGGGACACTGGGGACAACTGGAGATATGAGAGAAAGGTTATATATCTGCTTTTTTTGCTAGTCCCCTATCACCCACACTCCACCTCACAGACATGTGAGCATAGCCCTTTATCACCCACACAATCACAGACACATTCCCAACTCATCACAGGGGAAACGCTTGGTCTAGGTGCCCTTTAGCATCACTTTTCAACATGCATTAATTTTAATGTTGTGAAGAAGCATATTTTAACATAGACTGTATGTAAAAGATTGACATCCCTGCTGTTTTTTTTTAACTGACTTGACCATATTATGAACTAATACTTATCAACTAATGCTAGTTGGCACTGGCTAGCTAGTGTGGTTAGCAAGATGCATCTGTAATTCACTCTTAAATGGGGCTCTGATTTTGGCTTGTTAAAAGCAGAATGAACTTACTGATGAATTTTAACAGCTAACTTTTTAGAGTGTCTTTTAGTACAATGCTTAAAAGTGGCCACACCCTAAAATATTTATCACTCTTTCATACAGGAGCAGCTATTCTCAGTGCCAATGTTCAATAACCCTGTTGCCTGTTACCCCAGTGCAACTAAAGCCCCAGTCACACAGGCCTAGAGATGGGCTGACGACCCCCTGGCACCCCGAAACCCTTGCTACCATCAGCAACCACTAAACAACCAAAATTCAAGTCATCATTAACTAGGTTGCTGGTGACTGATTGTGCAACTGTTTGCCAAATGATCCCCGATCAGTTGTTGACCACTTGCTGCGAGTGGTTGGAGGCTCACGGACCAAACCAGAGGGGGTATATATAGCAGGATGCTCAAAGTGTCTCCAGTGTTAGGCCCCAGTCACACAGGCCCAGAGACCGGTCAGTGACCCCCCCAGGCAACCGCAGATTGGTTTCTGGCAGTCGCTAGGTGAAACTGGTTGCCTGCGAAAAGTGCAATTCAAGCAGGAAATAGAGAACATTCACTTTCAAAGCAGAAGTTGTGCCTTACTGCTGCAATCAACACGTTTCAAAAGGTGTTCGAGTAGTTGCCCAGTGTTTGCAGACAAGTCGGCGTCTTCCATGCAAATTATGGGCGACCGTGGTAATCTGGTAGTGACCGAAGCAAACACAAGGAGGTTTTTGGTGCAGCACCCTCTTTCACCTAGCTACAGCCAGGAATCTAAAACAACCACTCGCCAACTGGTTGGGGAATACATGTTTAACTAGTGACTGGAGGTTGCCAGGAGGTTGCCGACTGGTACTTAGGCCTGTGTGACTAAGACCTTAGACACCACTTTAGAGATACAGCTCTAACAGCAGCATATGCCATCCATACGAGAATGGTTTGCCCACACTTGATTTGGGGATGGCAGAAAGATTTTTTAGTAAACCATTATCTTGAATGTTTCCCGTTAGGTATGACAGTGTTAGACTGCCATACTGGTATAACTGAATCTGCATAAAATACAAAAGTCCACTCTATTGATACATAATTACATTATGTTAAAGTCTGAGAATCTTTCTCAGAGGCTTTTTTCCCATGAGGCCACAAGAATACAGCTGTATCAATATTTATGTAGATTGTTTTTAATGGATCAAATGAAAGTCTTCAGTGTGAACCGAGTTGCTCATAGTGACAAACTAAACAGAGAATAGTTAGACTCTGCAGTTTCCCTCAACTCTATGGAGTTTCTGAGCATCAGCTCATTTTCTTTTTTGTTTTGGATTTGGTTCATTTTCTCTCTGCTCATGTTTTCAGCAGCAGTGGGCAGTTGCTGTCAACAAAGACATGCCTGATAAACCTACTGTGTAACTGTCCAGCATCAAATGGCAAAGTTTGCAAATAGCTGGTGAATGTAGTGGAGCAGCTAGCCTCTAAAATGCCAGATCTTTCCTTCAAGAGTAACTAGAGGCTAGAGACATACTGGCTGTAATATGTAATATTGTTTCTGTTTTGGTGGATGCCATTGCTGAGGGAAAAAGTCTTCTTAAAAAACATTTAAAAGTACTTTTTTTTTTTTTTTAGATTCCCTGGATTTCAACAATGTGATATAAAAATGTGAATAATTATAAACTGTTTTTCTTGTAGGTGGCTTTAGCATCATGTGACTTCTCCACAGATTTGAAGCTCTGCGAGTGACGAGAAAGGAATTTCCTCAGTGAGTAGATCCAGTAACAACAGGCCAGTCACTTTTCACTGGAAAATGATCTGCTGATGTCTTGCATGTTGCAATGTCTCTGATAACTGAAGAAGATAAACACATTCTTTCACAGCTGGAACCACAGACACGCACCAAGGCCGAACCATCACGACTGCTCATTTCGATCTTCTAGTAACATTTTAAATGAGGACACAAATAACATAAAATAATTTGTCAATTCAAATATGGTTCTGTCATGATGATGGTGAAATTCCCATTTATTTCATGGTAGATTGCAAAGACTTATCGGATTCTTAATAATTACTTATTAGACCTAATTATTAGAGCAGGTGTGCCAACCTACCTTTCCTGTGGTGCTGACTGGCTGCACAGTAGCTGCACAGGTAAACAGCAATGAGTAAAGCCCACCACTGTGCCATGTTGATCCTCGCACACAAGATCCACTCACACAAATCAACGCACACTCTCTTCTTGCTGAGTTCTGTCTCTCTTAAGGGATGCAATCTCAGTCATAAATGAACATCTCAAAGGTGGATGAGAACCCTCCTTTCCACATCGCAAGATTTGTGAGCAGGATCATTCCTTTATTCACTCTATTCACTTTTCTTTTGTCCCCTCCCTTCATCATCTCCCTTCATTTCTCTGTGTGTGTGTGTGTGTGTGTTCCCTTCTCAAGCCAGGGTGTCTAGGCTCTCATCTGGAAATCATCAGGATTTTGGAAACGCCTGCCCTCTTGGCTGGACTCTTCTTACAGCTACTGGATGACTGCTTTTCTGGCTGAGTGGTTCAGTTACTGAGTGACTCTTCAGTTGACCGGGCGACTGAATAAATGGATGAGTGGCTGACTAAATAACTGACTTAGCATAATGGCATCCAGTGAGCCAGAATCAAACCAGTGAAGAGAGACATGGTCTATTAAGAAAATAACTAATCTTACCATCACTTTTATCAGATAACACTATATTCATGGGTCAGACATGGTTACAACAGTTCAAGAAAGAAGACAGGATGTTAAATAAGACAACATTTTTAATTCAGATTATCAACCGTGGATCTGAAATATTGCTAAAAATTCCTAACTTCATTGGAAAACTGGATAGCGGAGACTGAAAAATGCTGTTTGCCTCTAAACTTTGATGGAGGTTGGTGCAGTTTATCTTGCACAAATGACACTGAACTCACATTCAATGTATTTTTTCAGGGAATTTTGATTTTTTTTTTTTTTTTTAGCTACACGAGGCATTGTCCCAGTTTGGAGGTTTGCAGCAGAATAATCCTAGCCTTTGCCTTTTCTCCTTTAAGTAAGTCTGGGTAACCTGAGGGTTCCTTAAGCCCCTAGGTTATTGTCCTACTACTTGTATCTGTGATCCCAAATCTCAGCACTTGATGATTACAGTCTATCATAAATGACAGAAGCTGCTGGCAAAAAATAATGAACTATTCTGTTAAGTCACTAAAAATGGAAACCTTGACAATGGTT
>VUQI01016852.1:1792-17519 GCA_015106735.1 Paratilapia polleni
TGAGGTAATAAACTGAAACCATATAC
The DNA here is from genome assembly GCA_015106735.1 of Paratilapia polleni. Taxonomy (NCBI): domain Eukaryota; kingdom Metazoa; phylum Chordata; class Actinopteri; order Cichliformes; family Cichlidae; genus Paratilapia; species Paratilapia polleni. Next base: position 1,819 of record VUQI01016852.1, read on the forward strand.
TAATGATACTTATCCTACAGAATTTTATTTTCCAGGTATCTTTGAGCACCTGTTAAAGGCGTTTATTACTTTATCTTCTTCCATCATGCTGCCATTGTCTGCTACTCACATGAAGAAATGTTTAACACAATTCTGAAAATTTGAGGACCAAATAACATACATGAATGGCCAATATCAATATAAAGATCTTTAATTTTCCAGCTGTTTGAATGTGCAAATAAAATTTTTACAAATATTTTCAACTCACACAATAACTTTACAAGAACTTGCTCTCTAGTTAATGTGTGTCAACAAATTGCAGAAAAATTTCATAATAATATTCATCAATATGAAATAGTGAAGACTTTGAATATCTCATCATCCACAGTACATATTATCATCAAAAGATTCTGAGAATCTGGAGAAATCTCTGTGCGCAAGTGACAAGGCCAAAACTCAAAATTGGATGCCTGTGATCCTTGGGCCCTCAGGCAGCACTGCATTAATTCTGTTATGGAAATCACTGCATGGGCTCAGCAACACTTCCAGAAATCATTGTCTGTGAACACAGTTCACTGTGCCATCCACAAATACAGGTTAAAGCTCTATCATGGAAAGAAGAAGTCGTATGTGAAATGCTGCCATCTCCACTGGGCCAAAGCTCATTTAAAATGGACTGAGTCACAGTGGAAAACTGTTCTGTGGTCAGACGAACCGAAATTTTAAATTCTTTTTGGAAAACATGAATGCTGTGTCATCCAGACTAAAGATGAGAGGGACCATGCAGCTTGTTATCAGCGCTCAGTTCAAAAGTCTGTACGTCTGATGGTGTTGGGGTGCATCAGTGCTATGGAATTGGCAGCTTGCACATCTGGAAAGGCACCATCAAAGGTTTATACAGGTTTTAGAGCAACTTATGCTCCCATCCAGATGATGTTTTTCAGGGAGGGCCTTGAATATTTCAGCAAGACAATGCTAAACTGCATACTGCAGCTATTACAACAGCATGGCTTCGTAGGGGGAGAGTCCAGGTGCCTTCACCAACTGAAAACATTTGGAGCATCATGAAATGAAAAATACGACAAAGAAGATTCAGGACTGTTGAGCAGCTAGAAACAAGAACGGGACAACATTCCTCTCCCACAAGTCCAGCAACTGGTCTCCTCAGTTCCCAGACTTTTATAGACTGTTGTTAAAAGAAGAGGGGATGCTACACAGTGGTAAACATGGCCCTGTCTCAACTTTTTTGAAACATGTTGCTACCACCAAATTCAAAATAACCTTATTTTTTTCTTAAAATCGTTCATTTTCGCAGTTTAAACATTTGATATGTTTTCTATGTTCGCTTCACTTGGGTTTGTAATTAACAGATGGTCCTTAAACAACCAGCCAGATCCATCACATTAGAGGTTTGGAGAGTAAGTGAATAAACTTGCAAGATGAAGTTTACCACTTTAGGGTTTCTTTTGCTGTTTTGTTGCTTGAGTTTGGCCCAGGATGATGGTACTACTACTGAAACACAGTCACACCATCCTGACATGTGAAAGAGTTTGGTGCCATGAGAGAAAAACTCAAATCTACAGATACCTTGCTGAAGGAAACTGAGACCAGGCTGAAAGAGAGTGAAAACCAGAATGTTCAACGGCAGCAGAAAGGTGAATGGAAAGTGATGCTTTTTATTGAACTTATTACACAGGTTGATTTTTTTGGTGAAATACACACAACTTATTGGACTGGAAAAAGGTAACCTAACAGCTTTATCTTTTTTGTGAGGAAGAAATCACAAACACACAGTTCCATTTTTTTTTTAATAAAAACAAGAAAATAGGCTCTCTGCAAATTTACATTTATGAATGCAAAATTTGGCAAGGAGTAGCATTAGACTAATTTAATTTGGAGTCTGTCCCTCTAGCATTTCCCTTATCTAGTTATAAGCCCCTTAGCCGTAGATATGCCGTGAGAAAAAGTTTCAGCTCTCAGAATACTTTAAACTAATTGTGGCTGGCATTGTCTTTAAATAATAAAGTACATAAGAACATCATAATCACCCTCCACATTTCCTCCCCAGGGCCAACAGTAGAAAAAAAAAATGCTGATTTAAGTAAGTAATTTACGTTCCTGGAAAAAACAAGTAAAATTCTGATTATAAGTCATTTTGCAGTATGACGGGACTGAAAGGCAATTTAAGTCATTCAAAAATCGCATTTTAGCAAAAAAAACAACAAAAACCGCCAGTTTATCAAAGACACGTGAAGGCGGTGAAAGCCACCCTTCTTTATCGTTCTTCAAAAAAGATCTGAGCCAAAATATATTTCTTTTTCTTCGTAGTTTTCGAATAAAACTCATTTCCTAGTGTAATGATGGGGGGAAAAAGGAAAAAGTGCAGGCGCTGCACTCTGAACTCGATTGCTTCCCCCTGGATACCAGAGCGGAGGCTGTCGCTGATGCAACACACTGACAGGTCCATTCAGCCGGTATCTTTCACCCAGATCTCTTTGGAAGAAGACAGGTTTTGAGGTAAGTCGGTGGGCTGTACAGCGTGGCTTTAAGGTAGACTAATATCTCTATGAGATAAAAAAAAAAAAATGTAACCACTGGCTAATGCAGCTAAAGCTATCATAACCACAGGGGCTAGGTAAGGTTAGTTGCACATGGCTTTGTTGCTAATTAGCTCAAGGGTCCTAGCAGGCTTATCCATTCATCCGGGGAATCCGCCAGTCAGGTAGCTCGCATTTTCTCTTAAAGTTGTCCAAATTGTAAACTATATGCTGAGAATTTAGCCAAGGAGGAGAATGCTTCTCGGTTTCGCTAATTCCCACAACTTAATCAAAGCTCCAACGCCTGGTTTCTTAGCGGCTAGCTTACACAGCTTGTAGAGCATTCAGATGATTTTTACTAAATGTTAAGATGAATTCTGCTTATAGACGATAAGCAGAATTCAGAATTCGCACTGTTTCAGTCGAAAAAACAGCCTGAGTGTGAGGAATGTTACTGTCATTCCTGTCTGTGGCCAAGAACAACATTAAACCGAAAGTGGTTTACTGTCAGCCAGTATATGCTTTAGAAAAACAAGGAGAGTGACAGTTGTGCCTGTATTTACAGTCAGAGGGCCCGGCGCCATGGCAGAGCAGCTGAGTCCAGATGAGAAGTTCCACCTCATCACCAGGAACCTCCAGGTGGGACACACAGCCAGTTACTCACAGTGAGTGAAGCAGTCCTAGAGGTCAGTCTCACAACTCTCTGATTTTGTATTGCAGGAGGTCCTTGGAGAGGAGAAGGTGAAGCAGGTTCTTCAGGAGAGGGAGCTGAAGGTGTACTGGGGTACAGCGACCACTGGCAAACCCCACGTGGCTTACTTTGTCCCCATGTCTAAGATAGCAGACTTCCTCAAGGCTGGATGTGAGGTGAGTGGAGCTGAGCTCACTGAGCGTGTTGTCTGTTGGAGATTGGTTTTATTTGTAGTCGCTGTTAAATAAAAGTTCCCATTTACCAGCTGCTCTTTGCTCCTTCTACCTTTCCTCAGGTCACTATTCTGTTTGCAGACTTGCATGCCTACCTAGACAACATGAAAGCTCCCTGGGAGCTGCTGGAGCTCAGGGTCAAATACTACGAACAGGTCATCAAGGCTATGCTAGAGAGCATTGGTGTGCCTCTGGATAAACTCAAGTTTATCAAAGGAACTGACTTCCAACTCAGCAGGTCAGTTTGCTGAATCAGAGACTGATCTAACATCCACTTTTTAAACTTTAGATTCTCTGGAAACAACTTTGTAGCTGCAGCTTGCACTGATCTAAATCCTGCCATGTTTTCCAGGGAGTACACTCTGGATGTGTACCGCCTGTCCTCCATGGTGACAGAGCACGATGCCAAGAAGGCTGGAGCTGAGGTCGTCAAACAGGTGGAGCATCCTCTCCTGAGTGGTCTGCTGTACCCCGGACTTCAGGTAATAATACTGTTCAGAGTGTTGTAGAAACTGCTGCTGTCATCACACTGTGACAAAGCGGTAGTTTAAAATTCTCAAATGCATCCATATTACAATTTAGAATTAATCACTGTAAGTGTAATATGTGTCCTTGTGTCCTCAGGCTCTGGATGAGGAGTACCTGAAGGTGGACGCCCAGTTTGGAGGTGTTGACCAGAGGAAGATTTTCACTCTGGCAGAGAAGGTATCCTGGAACTTTGCACATTTACAGGGTTTTTCCTTTAACTTTAGCTGCACCCAACTGTGATAGCTTGTATCCTCTGCAGCCTCACAGCAGAGGATAACCACTAATGACTGATGCAGTGCTGTACATTAGGGCTGTGCCATATCATACCATCCATGATAACACCAGTATAATTTTTCAGATGATAAAAAAAAGTGTCATCTTGCGATATCAGTGATACAGTGATGCGATGCATTTATGTTCCCTTGCGTTCATGTCTGAGAGCGAGAGCAGCACGTCAGCCTCCAATGACAATTTAGTACCTAAAAAGGAAGCTGCTGTACTTCAGTAATATGGCAGTGGTTTGGCTGCAAGAGGCCACACCTCCAGCAAAGCACGGTAATTTGCAAAATATGCAAGAAAACTGTTCCCACTAAAGGTGAAAACCAAAGGTTTCACCACTTGAAACAAAAATACACAGTTGAGTACAACCAGGATATGAAGGCACGCATGGAGGAAGTACTAGCTGCGGGTGATGTGCAACCCAAAAGTAAACAAATGGCTCAACTGAGCATTGCTGCGGAGCTTGTTAGTTTCACTTCATATGACAGGAGGAGCAAACGGTGGCTGGAAGTTACTAACGCAGTCATATATTGTTTGGCCAAGGATATGATGCCAAGTCAGACAGTGGAAAAGGAAGCAACTTTAAGCAACTGGTTACACATCCCAGGTAGAAAGCAATGTATGAGATGTAGCAGCAAACAAACTAGCAACTACACTGTTGTCGGTGATTAATGCTAAAGTATTAAGCAGTTATGTTATGCTTGCAATTTCCAGGGAAAACACTACTTAGGCAACTTTTGTGCTTACATTTGATTTATGCTGTGTCACTATATATAATGCTGTGTCACTAATATTGCACTATAATGCTGCTGCTGCTGCTGTTGGCACCTTGATAGATTCACTCTTAGAATTAAGTAGTCTAACATCAATGACAGTAGCTCATTGGAAAAGAAGGATGGAGAGTGACTTTCATTTTGTTTGCAAACTGCAGTCACCAATGAAACATTGTTCAGTATTTTTTTTTCTGTGTTGACATAAATATTGTTATTGTAAATTTCCTTGAAATACTCTAATTTTGAGGCTATATTGCCCACCTTATGTAATCTTCTGCACCCAGAGAGGAATTACAGAGAGAGAGACAGTGGGAAGTTTTATTTCCCTCTTCCAGCGTGAAGAGAAAGTAACGTGAATGTAGAGTGCTGCAGGAATGACCTTCTTTGTAGCCCTACTCAGAAGTCACAGGTCGTTTGCTATGTGAGCTCCTTTATTTGGTTAGGCATGAAAGTCTGATGACACAACAGTATTAAAGTGATTGGATTCAAGTGCTTGTGTTTTCGCATCAAAGCAAAGTAAACTTATGCAGCTGTTTTTCAGATAAACTCTAGTGTTTAACCTTTTCTCTTCTGCAGTACCTGCCCTCTCTTGGCTACACTAAGCGTGCCCACCTGATGAACCCGATGGTACCAGGGCTGACGGGAGTTAAGATGAGCTCTTCAGAAGAAGTAAGGCCACATAAATTTAGTTTGTCATGGAAATAAGTGATTAGAATTTAAGATTTCTCTGGAGAATTTTCTCCACACTTTGTCCATCTTTACTTTGTCTGTTTTTTGCCTCCAGGAGTCAAAAATCGACCTTCTGGACTCCAAACAGGATGTAAAGAAGAAGCTGAAGAAGGCTTTCTGTGAGCCAGGCAACATCCAGAACAATGGAGTTCTGTCTTTTGTCAAATATGTCCTCTTCCCTCTACGAGGAGGTAAAAACTCTGTCTTTAATCTCTTCTGCAGCCTGGCTTGAGACTTTTTTTTCCCTCATGTATAAAGATCGAATGAGTCGATAATTTGTACTGTACTGTTTGCAGCGTTCTCCATCAAAAGAGACCCAAAGTGGGGTGGAGACAAAGTTTACACTGTGTTTGAAGAGGTGGAAAAGGACTTTGCTGAGGAGGTGAAGTACACCCTAACTGTTTATTTGAACTATAAAATCTCCTCTCAACATGCTCTGATTTAACCAGTGGCTAATTAATATTTATAGATGATCCACCCTGGAGACCTGAAGACCTCAGTGGAGGTTGCACTAAATGAGCTACTGGAGCCGATCAGAAAGAAGTTCGAGTGTCCTGAGCTCCGTAAACTTACCAGCACTGCGTATCCTGACCCCTCGAAGATGAGTCAGTGTTAATCTGCATTACTGCTATGGCATAAAGTGGGAACTAGCTCCAAGCTGAGACTTAATGCTTTCTTGCGTGTGTGTTATTAGCAGCAGGAGGAAAGGGTGTTAAGGCCGGAGGAGGAGGCGGCGGTGGTGGAGGAAGAGAGGACGATGAGCTGCACCCCTCCAGACTGGACATCAGGGTGGGCAAGATCATCAGTGTGGAGAAGGTAAGTGATTGTCATTTGATCCTAATATATAATCAGATCGTCTGCGTGGAGCTGAAGAAGAGTTTATTTCCCTCTGCAGCATCCAGAAGCTGATTCGCTGTACCTGGAGAAGATCGACGTGGGAGAGCCGGAGCCGAGGACGGTAGTCAGCGGGCTGGTGGCCTACGTTTCACAGGAGGACCTGCAGGACAGATTGGTGTTGCTGCTGTGCAATCTGAAACCACAGAAGATGCGAGGGATCGAGTCTCAAGCCATGCTGCTGTGTGCCTCTATGTGAGTTTAATTTTTTGGGTTTGGTTTTTTTGCACAAAGTGAAATGCAGCTCATCCCTCAGCTTTAATTCAGAACGCCTCCAATTTCTCTGTTTGATTTCCAGTGAAGGGGAACCCAGAAGGGTGGAGCCTCTGGACCCTCCAGAGGGTTCGTCGCCAGGGGAAAAGGTCTTTGTGGAAGGATATGAGTCAGGCAAGCCAGATGATAGACTTAACCCAAAGAAGAAGGTGTGGGAGAAACTACAGGTATGTTTCTTTATTGTGGATAATAGTAAGTCGCTGTAATTTTCACTTTACTAAAAAAAAAAATCTGAGCTTTTAAAGTATTGACAATAAAATCACGTGTGTGATCTGTTATTTTAGGTCGACCTGAAGATATCAGACGAGTGTGTAGCTCAGTGGAAAGACAAGCAGCTGATGACCAAACTGGGACAAATCACGTGCAAGACGCTCAAAGGAGGCAACATCAGTTAAATACACAAACAACTGTATTCACCACTGAAACTACTCCCGCCGGCCACAACAAGAGTACTTCCATCGAGAAGTCGCCACGGCAGCAACATCAAACTTCATCTGGATGTTTCTTGAAGAGTGACCACACATTGATGCCATGTGTCTTACATGTTTTAGACTTTCAAACAAATTCTGTTACCCTGCTTTAATGGAAAAACATATAAGGTTACTAAAATCACAACACAGAAATTATGTAATTAACAACTTATGATTCATTATTTTTCCTTTTGTTTTTGGATTTGTGTAGTGTTACTAATACACATACAGCAAACGTTCAGCAAAATGGAAAAAAGGGCCTGTTCAGTTGAAGGACTGTGGTCTTGATAGCTCATTCCTGGAAGCAGCCAATAAAGAACAACTCAGGTTTCTTAAAAGGGACTTAATGTTTCAGTAGTTACCTGTTTTACTGTTTGCCTTCATGGTAAATGTATGTGGCCGATTTGCCAAATCTAGTAAATAAGAATGGTTTTATGGGTTCCTTACATCATATGTATATAAAAATCAATATGCCTTTTACTATATGACGGTTGTATTTAGGCTAATGTTGCACAGAAATCCATATCTGAACATTGGGTGTTATAATCAAACAATGCATCATCTCTAATGTGAAATAAACGCTGGCTGAGATCTGAGACAGTTTGTCACATTTTTGAAGTATGAATGCAGGAAACGCCATTTAATACACTTAAATTTTATTTATCGAAGTTATAACTGTACATATTTCTCTATAATCAGCAAAACATAGATTTTTGACCCTTTTTGAGGAGTCAGTATAATTCACTCACCAATGATTCTGCTGGGGGAAAGAGTTTTGTGCAAATATGTTGAGCTGGATTTTTTTTTTTCCCACTGTAAAAAGCTTTAGGCAAAGTTTGAGATACAGAGCATTTATTAAAGTGGACCTGTTATGTTCAATTCCAGCTCCATGTCTTTATCCTTGGACTCTCATAAAGTAGTTTGCATGATTCACAGTTCAAAATAATCCTTATTTGTTTTACACTGGACTTTGGTGTTGCCCCTCAGTTCATCAAGTATCTGAAATTAGCTCCCTTCCCCTTCAGCCAACTTTCTCCTGATTGGCTGCCCTTTAACAGCAGGTAGGTGGGGCTTCTGTGCTCACAGTCAGTGCTGTATGCCAGAGATGACCACTCTCATTGGTCCACTGTCACTGACATCATTAACATCTAAAAGTAGAAAATACTGCCTGAAACTGAGCGACTGATGTCTGACCTTTCGGCTCACGGGGATTTTATATAAATATATATATATATATATATATATATATATATATATTTATATATGACAGAAAATAAGGAAAACCATAATAAGTCGACTTTTTAAAACACTGACATCCTGCTCCAGTGTAACAATCCTCCAGGGCCAATCACAACATTCATGGCCCTAAAAGTGGTTTTCAGATGAAAGAGAATCTTAAATATTTCATATTTGGTAGGAAAAGGTGACTGACAGTGCTACTAGTGGAAACAGTCACACATAAATAAATAGGATACTGTTGGGCTGGTCTTACCTACACCCAAGAATTGTATAAAAACCATCTAACTGACATTTGAGCAACTCCTGTATTTATTCTGTCAAGTCTTAACTTTTTATTACCTGTTGCTTTACAAAAGTGCACCTCTTGGGGAAACAAAACAAAACAAAACACTGAACTCTTGAGTGTGCAGCATCCCTTTTTCTCAAGCGCTTTTCCACACTGAAAAGCAGGACTGAAACTAAGCTTGGTAATTTCTTCACTCAGTCTAAGTAAGGAATGGATATCCTATCCTACAATGGATGCTCTTGTCAGACAATATTGCAATATATTACAACAGTGGGGAAAACAGACAATAAATCTATGTACAGAAATGTGTTTTTTTCCAAGACAAATTTTCTCTGAGTTGCAGTTACCACTACCGAATTGAACCTCTGGGAGGCAATCTCACACAAGCCAAATATTTGCAATTCACCCAATGTACAGCGTTTCACCCTGAGGGGCCTCAATAGGAGATAAACTATACTTTAGAAAAATACTCCAGAATAAAGCTATCATAAGAAATTGGGAATGACACATTTTTTTTGCATAAATATTAAAGAAGGCCATAACAGGCTAAGGCTTTTTGGAGGAAACGCACATCAACACTTAGATAGTTGAGCTTAATGTCTCTTAATGTCAGTCAGTCTTTGCGGTGAGTTGTCCTTTTTTTCTTGCTTGTTCCTCTGGCATGAGTCTGGTTCTCAGTTAATCACCAAAGAGGTCTTTCAAAACAGTGTTTCAATTGTGTCCGCTGTCACTCTGGTTGCTGGAAGGGGAAGACAAGAGGTGGTTATACATTACAGCATCGCCATAACACAGTTACAGGAAGATGCTTAATGAGTTTTCCTTCCTAATCTAATTGAATTACTGAGACATGATCACGAGCTTCAGGTTATGGCTAATTAAAGCACATGCTTGCACATTTAACTGGAAAAAATCTGTAGCCAAACCAGCAGCATCTTTATTGTGCTTGTACTGGGTGGCTTGTGTATGCAGTTTTTTTTTTTAATAGAAAAGCACAAAACACGCTCCTAAAACAGTAAACTGCTTTGCTGTTAAAAATCACAGTAATGCAAGAATTTACATTCTGCTTTTTCATGACAAGAGAGTAGTGTGAGTTATTGATTTATGCTGATACTGAACTAGTCTTGATGACTTTGCAAACTAAGCAGCAGTATATTTAAAAACACTAATGAAGGCACAAATATAATGACAGAAGGTCATGGTTACTGCACTTACTTGTTGTTTCAGAAGGGTTTATTTCACTCATACGTTCTCCTCCTCCTATTGCTCCATTTCCTTCGACACTGAGCTCCATCTTTGCCAAGGAATTTGGAAGACTCGGTGAAGGGTTTATACTGCTCTGAGCCGGCTTCTTGGCTACTGGTGGAGGAACTTTATCACACTTCACTCCATCAACTGAGAAAGCAGCAGCCTTTGATTGGTCAGACACCTGCATGAGCTCAGCCGCCAAGCTTTGCTTTAGACTTGCCTGAGCCTCTGGGGACGAGGCAGGCTCTATGACAACCTTTTTCGCGCTCTTAGAGAAGATAAAGCTGGCAGTAGAGGCTGGGGACTTGTGCATGTCATATCCTTCGTGTGATTTCCGTGACATAGCTCCCGGTTCACCGACACAGCTGTAAGTCGGTGATTTCACACCCACTCTGGAGGGTAGACCGTCTCTTGAAGACATTGCTGCAGTTTTCATTCGTATGGCTTCCTGTAAGCGCATCGAAGGACTGGTCATTGTCACAGAGGATGTTTTAACACCCTGAGGGGGGGGTTTCAGTGACAAAGACTTGCGGATGGGCTTTTGAGGAGTATTTTGAGATCCTTGGATTGAAATTGGGCAATTCTCCTTAACTGGTGCGCCCTCATTTCTGGGCTTGTCCTCTGGTGGACTTTTCACCTGATCGTCAGCCATGTTGACTGATCTGAGGCGAACCATTTGAAGCAGGGAAGGGGTGACAAGAGGTATGTTAGCATCCTCTTTAGGAATGGGAGCACTTTTGTGGCGGGAGAGGAGCTCCTTGCTCCTGGCATCTCGATTTGCTAGGCTGGGTTGTCTTCTGAAGTTAACCCCATGGGTTAAATTATCTGCAGGTAGAGGAGGTGCTACTGGCACAATCAGAGCTGAAGATTGAACACTGATGGGAGACACAGATGAATATTCAATTTGCAGAGAACCTCGCTTCTGGAAACTGCTGGGAGGATCTACAACTGTGTTTGATACTGTGCTTTCTGTTCTTCTAATAGTTGGTATAAGAGGTGATTCCGCTGGTGGAGGTGAGACACTGTCTGAAACAGATGAAACATTCTGCACTACTTGGCAAGAAATCTCCTCACAAGTTTTAGGTTTTGAAACCTGCATGCCAGTCACCAGTTTTGTGTCCTTTATAACTGGTTGTGCAACATCTGGGTGCAAATTTGGACTTTGTACAGTCTGCACATTGGGGTTGCCCAACTCTATGATGCAACCACCCATCACATCTGGCACACTGTCTGTTATGAAGGACGGAGGAGGAGGTGGAGGAAAGTCAACCTCATCCACTCCATCAAATACAGAGTCCCCTTCCAAAGGAGGTGGCGGTGGTGGCCAGGAGGATTCTACAATGTGGATCTCCTCCTGTACCCTCTGCAATTCATTTGGAGGTGTAGATACTGATGAGGGGGGTGTTTTCCTTGATGGAGGAGGTGTTGGTTGGTATGCAGGAGGAGGGGTAGGTGGTGGGGAGACCTTATTGATTTTGGGGACCTCTATTGAAAGTGTTTGCATGGATTGGATTTCACTTCTGTTCATCTCAGTCTTGCTCTTATCAGCTAAAACTGTTACACTATTCTGTAAAGACGTGTGGTTCTCAACAGATATAATAACCTCTGTTGTGGTACTCATTTTGTTGTTCTCTTTCTCCAGTGACGTCTCTGCCAAGACCATTTCCCCTCTGTGCAGTACTATAAGGGGTTTCTTCATGACAGGAGGGGGATCTTTCTTTGGACTTATCCCTCGACTGTCTGTCCCCTTCACTACAAAGCTACTACTCTGTTCTTGTCGCTGAACATCTACACTAGCCATTCCTTTGTCCTGGATTAAAGGTGTTTCTTGTTCTGGACATTCCCTACTATTCTTCCCCTCCTGGGCACTGTCAGGATGCATTGCTGACAGTGCCTCAGGCTTTGCGTTGTTTTCTGAAAATTCTAAGATAGGTTTGTCTGTAGTTGTCTGGATTTCATCCAAAACCTGCATCTCGTTCCTAGTTTCGGTCTGGGTTCCTGCCTCGTTACTTGTGCTTTCCTGTATTTGTGCTGGTTTGTGGTTGACATTAGGACATGGTCCACAGAGGAGCTCAAAGGTGCGTCTGTTGTGAACCCATGTCTCTGGAGGAGGAGGACATGGTGCGTTGATTTTAGGAGGTGGTGGGATGTTCAACAGCTCTTTGACTTCCTCACTAAAAGTTGAGGAATTGTTCTTCAGTGCAAGGTCTTTTGTAGCAAGGGTTGGTGAAGATCCTTGTGCAGGCTGATTCAGGCCACATGTGGAAAAATCTGTATTGGCAAGCTCAGATGTACCAGATGATAAAGAGGTAACTGAGGACGAAGGAGAAGCTGCTGAGGATGAGGCTCGAGATGCTGATCTTTCCGGCTTGACTGGTTTCTTCTTCTGTTTGTCCGGGGAGGTTGGGGAGATTCCTTTTGGGGAAAGCGTTGGGGTGCCACTCTGACTAGAGTAGCCACTAGATGGGGAAATGGTCCGTTCAAATTTACCCTCTTCTGGGGGAATTTTTTGTGGGGAGGAGCTAGATTCTGGAGATAACGTTGTTTCACCAGCTTCATTAGGAGAGGCCTGAGTGGGACTCAAATGAGTGGAGGAAGAATCCGGAGAGCTGGACCCAGTGAAGTTTGATATAGGTTCGAGTATCTTAGTGGTATTTGTAGAAATCAACTTTGTGTCGTCCTCTGCCACAATATTTATTGTGGTAGTTGTCACCTCCCCAGAAGCAGAGTCGTTGAGACCTTTGCTATCCACAAGAACCCTGGAGTTACCTCTAATCTTATTATTATGCAGAGAGTTTGTTCTCCGTGGAGGTGCTGGGGGTTGCTTGATCTTCATAACTGAAAGACTACGTTGCTTTTTATTCTTTGCTTGTTCCCCAGCAGCAACTGGCCCTGATGCACCAGATTCAGACCCTGCTGGTGTAACAAGATTTTCATTTTTACTGCTATGGCTGCTAATCACACCAACTGAGCTACGGAAACTGACAAAGTCCTGGTCCCCACCAGTTTGTTTGGCTTGGCTCTCCTGTCCATTTAGATACACTCTCTGTGAGGAGTTACCGCTTTGAGTGCTACCCTTGGAGGACAATGGGGATGAGTTTGAAATAATGGTCTCTGAAGACTTAGACTCACTCCAGTTTGACCCTGAAGCTGATGTGGCCATCAGTGTGGAGTCATTGTTATAACTGTTTCTCTGGGAACCGTCGCCATCTGATTGTCTGGACAACAAAGGGCTGACTGCCGAGTCCCCAGATGTCAGGCTGCTTTTGCTTACAGTGCGAACACTGCTGCCATGGTTGACTCCACTGCCACGAGTCCGGCTGTTACTGCGGTCAATCTCAATGACTTCAACTGATGCTGGCAAGACAGCATTAGGAATGATTGTAGACATGTAAGTTGCCTGTGGAGAGACGGACATCACTGGGCCCTGGACAAAAACAGAAATAGGTGTTTCACATGTAAATGTCACAAATACTCAATAAACAATCAGGAATTAAAGACAAAGTTCATACAGCTAATTTTAAGGCCATTTTCTTATCTAACAACATTATGTCATTCCTACCTGGGGTTCCTGGAGGAAACTAAACACTGAAGGAGAGAATGAGGTGGAAGTTGTCATGCCAGGTACTGCAAGGGACTTGGGTCTCAGGTTGGAGGTGGGGCAGAGATGGGAACCAAAGTCGTGGTGGTCGAATGACTGCTCATCCACTGCCTGGAGATGCTTCCGCACCAGCTGTTCATCTTTGAATGCCTGCTTAGGAATAAAGAGTGGAGCATTCTTAAAAAATGAAAACACATTAAACTTGTAACATATATTAAATCTATTCAGAATGAATAGATTCTTTCTGGAGAACTCTTTACCTCCAGCTCTGAAAGGTGCACCCTTGCTCCCAACTTATTTGCCACTGGAGTCCCTCCATCAACTGTAGGAATGATAACCATGCCTGACAATTGGCTGCCACTGACATGCCTGTCGTTAGAGACCTCAGTAGAAACAAGCGGCTGAAAAGTGGAGCTCCTGTGCAGAGCTGTAAAGAAGGTGGATCACTGTTAGTAACATTTTGCTATCAAAGATGCACGATGAGGTTTTATTTCCCAGTCAACAAAGAAGAATCTTTGAGCGTACCAAGTTCTTTCTGGACCTGGTTGGGAATACCCATGATGGTGGTTCTCCTGGTCCTCTTCCTGCTCTTATCCAGTCTTTTGACTGGATTCAGGGGCTTGAATGTAGAACCTGTAAGAAAAGAAACAAGACACGTACACATTTCAGGCTTCAGTGTTCTTGTCTCACTGACTTTGAATGGGGTGACACCACATATTAACAAAACGAACTGTGGATCCATTGCTTTGCTTTGCTGCTGGTGCTGAAGAGTTGAGAAAAGTTAAATGCTTCAAGCCCCAGTGCACATCCCAGCCTACCGAATCACATTTATTCAAATGTTCCAACCCTGCTTCTAGTCAGTCAACTCATGTTATGAAAAGAGAGCAAGGGGAATGCTACATTCAACATCAAAATGAACAAGTTTATCATTGAGGTGAGTAATCACTTAATTTGTTCAAATTGGCTCATGCTAACTGCTAATCGAAGTTCTGTTAACTTAACTTTTACAGTGGTGTGAAAAAGTGTTTGCCCCCTTCCTGATTTCTTGTTTTTTTTGCATGTTTGTCACAGTTAAATGTTTCAGAACATCAAACAAATTTCAATATTAGTTAAAGATAACCTGAGTAAATACAAAGTTCAGTTTTTAAATGATGATTTCATTTATTAAGGGAAAAAAGATATCCAAACCTACATGGCCCTCTGTGAAAAAATAATTGCCCCCTAAACCTAATATCTGGTTGTGCGACCCTTGGCAGCAACAACTGCAGTCAACCATTTATGATAACTGGCAGTGAGTCTTTCATATGGCTGTGGAGGAATTTTGGCCCACACTTCTTTGCAGAATTGTTTTAATTCAGCCACACTGGAGGGTTTTCGAGCATGAACGGTCTGTTTAAGGTCATGCCAAAGCATCTCAGTCAGATTTAAGTCCGGAGTTTGACTAGACCACTCCAAAACCTTCATTTTGTTTTTTTTTTAGTCATTCAGAGGTGGACTTGCTGGTGTGTTTTGGGTCATTGTCCTGCTGCATATCCCAAGTGCTCTTGAGCTTCAGGGAACAAACTGATGACCAGACATTCTCCTTCAGGATTTTCTGGTAGAGAGCAGAATTCATGGTTCCATCAATTACAGCAAGTCGTCCAGGTGCTGAAGCAGCAAAGCCGCCCCAGACCTTCACACTACCACCACCATGTTTGACTGTTGGTATGATGCTCTTTTTATGAAATGCTGTGTTAGTTTTACGCCAGATGTAACAGGACGCAAACCTTCCAAAAAGTTCAGCTTTTGTCTCATCAGTTCACAGAATATTTTTTGTAACACTTTCCAGACTGATTGATGTCAATGACTTTGTTTCTCAGCTGTTTAGATCGTGGCATGATGTGTTGCTTTTTGAGATCTTTTAGCCTACTTCACTTTGTCAGACAGGTTCTGTTTAAGTGATTT
>VUQI01016856.1:3909-17574 GCA_015106735.1 Paratilapia polleni
GGTAAATGTGACCGTGTTGGCGATATATGTGTAGCTTTATTTTTTTAATGTAATACTGTAACCTTTCAAGTTTTGAATGTAAAATATGGTTAGAATCATTGGCAAATTAATGACATGTTGTGCACTACTGGACAAATTAGGATTGTTCTATTTTAATATCAATAAAAAAAGATATTTACTACTCTTTGTTAAGGTCCAAATCATTACAAAACAGGTGAAGTGAATGAACACATTTTCTAGATTATTATAGTTAATCAAAACTAAACTAAAAACGAAAAAAGTGGGGAAAATATTTTAGTTAAGTGAAATAAAAATAGAAACTAGACTTGAAAAGCAAACTAAAGCTGAAGCAATATTTTGTCATTTTTTTAAAAACTAACTATAATGAAATGAAAATCTGCAAATGATGATGATGTCTGTGTGACTGTGTGCCAAGTGTTTGTTTTGTAGTGCTCAGAACTTCTTAAATGTTACAGTCTGACAAATGCCACCCATGTAATAACAAAGACACACTGAAACTAATAAAAAACTAGCGGAAAATACAGAAGAAAACACACTACTTTCCACTGTGTGATTACAAAAAGACTACTTCTGACTACTTCTCTCTGTTTTTTTTTCCCTCTTCCTAATTTTAGTTCAGGCAATCTTGCGGCCTGCCCGAATCGGATTTCACGAGGAGGAGTTTGGGGGCCTTTGCTCTCTCTTTCCGCCGTACCCGCCATCTTGTAGAGACCGGGGGTAAGATCTTCTCTCTTTTAATCTGTATTTTCTTGTCTATTATGGCTCCCTTCGTACACACTTGCACTCATTTATCCACCGTAGTGATTTTCTTACGCTCTACGGGGTTAGTAATGGCTGAGAAGGTGTCTCGGTTACTAGTTTTCTCCGTTTACAGCGACCCGCTCCAGTAGCGTGGCTCTCCATGTGGGCCTGCCAGGCAGAGGGACGTGTAGTTGAAACACCTTTTTTCCTCTCTGACGCCCTGTTCCTCCAACTGAAAGACAGAAAATTCTCATATTTGGCATTTATTTGATAGCGTATT
This sequence comes from Paratilapia polleni, assembly GCA_015106735.1. NCBI lineage: Eukaryota > Metazoa > Chordata > Actinopteri > Cichliformes > Cichlidae > Paratilapia > Paratilapia polleni. The sequence goes on from VUQI01016856.1 coordinate 4,952, forward strand.
TCATGGCATGGCCGTAAAGTTTCAGAGATTGCCCGGCGTCGTGGACTGAAGTGTCCCTGCTAGCCTGTGAATTGCTATATTTCATGATACGTCCCCGGTGCCGTTAGTAGCTTTGTTAAACTCATCTGAACGCTATTACACCTTTGTCTTTGTCAAATATATAGATATATATATACTGTAGTGTTTTTGTTAATTACTCTACTCGGCTGTTTAGGAAGGAGCACATTCAGTAGGTTTTGGCCATCTTATGATCTGCAGTCACGCAGATGTAAATAAATCCCTTTATTGACATTTTCATACCTTTTTAAAGTGATGTATTTTGTTTACATTAGTAGAAAATGTTCAGGCTTCATTGTGACTAATGTAAGTGTGTTTTCTCTCAGTAATCAGGCATCATGACGAACACCAGAGGCAAGAGGAGGGGGACCAGGTACATGTTCAGCAGGCCATTCCGCAAGCATGGTGAGTCCGGATACAGTGGAGTAGGTACACAGCCCATTTTACTACGATGTGTAAAGTCCATAACATCTCTTTCTGTACTTCACAGGCCCAATCCCCCTGTCCACGTACATGCGTATCTACAAGAAGGGAGACATTGTTGACATCAAGGTAGGCAATACTAAAGCATGTATTACTGGATTGAGTCACTTTTAATTAGACTTCATGCCATTTCATGGCTTCCTGCAGGAAAAAAAAAGGGTTTTTTTTTGTTTTTTTTAAATTTCTGGTCTGCAATATTGGTGAATTCATCAAGAATCACAAGCAGTCTTCTTCCAAATAAGGGCCCATAGTTGCCCTTTAACGCATAAGGCTCATTACATCTCAAATCATCAATGGACCTTCTGCCCGACCATCTCCGATTTGCCTAAAAATTTTATGATCCAAAGTTTGGAGATGTATAAAATGATTGCTGTGAAATTTTAGCTTCATATATTTTAAACTTAACCTGAATTGTAAGACTTCTCGGGGCAGTAGGTCTCGATCATGAAAAATATGCATATATTTGACAAGATTATTTTCTCAGCTATAATTAAGAGTACCATCTGGTAACTCCAGAATTTTGATCTGTTCAGATTATGGTATCTACTGATATTTTTGTTTCTGTTGTGCAACTTGTCATATTTGCTTAATCAAGCATGTTGAATGAAAATAACATTTTCTTAATTTTTGTGACTGAGACTGATGTTAAAAAGGATTCTATTTTTTATTTTGCATTATTGTGAAATATAACTATAACCCATTTAGAAATTATCACTAGTTGTCTTTTGCAATGTGAAGTTTTTTATTAGTTTGTGCTCAAATATGGGAATTTTCAGTATAGCTCAAATTTATTTTCATACCATATTTTTTCACTTGCCAATCCTCAGACATTTTTGATGTATGTGTCCCAAATTACAGTTCTTGATTCAGTTTTAGGGTAAGAAAGACTAGTGAGAATTTCAGGCTTTTATCTTTAATAGATTTTTGAGATTATTATGATTGAGATTATTCATGTTCAAACTTTGCCTCAGATTACAAAGTGCGAAAAACATGCTGAAGTGGGTTGACAGACCATTTTTCAAAAAAATATATCTTGAAAAGTATTTGATATATGAAGCTAAAATTTCACAGCAATCATATCTATCCTAACTTTGGACCATCAAATTTATAGGCAAATCAGAGATGGTTGAGCAGAAAATATTCTAAAAATGTGATGATTTGAGATGGAATGACCCATGATTCTCTGTACCACATGTGTTCTCACTACTGAAAATACTCTTTACCTGCTCTATTCCCACATGGCTGCAGGTTAAATAACATTTAAGGTCTGATCAGACAAAGTTGAGGGCTGCAGTGCCCATGAGAAAACTGTGTTGAAAATGCTTTTAAGATGCAAAATTATAGACTCGCACAGTACCAGTCAAAAGTTTGGACACACTTGAAGGCATGGACATTTCTCAACATGTGAGACAAGTTTAATAAAAAAAACAAGGATGCGTAAATGCACAAAATGAAACTCTTTGACTATTGTACACAGCCAACATGAAGCCAGTGTGCTAAATTCTTTATTAAAGGTGCATTTGTGTCACTGAGGAACTCAGCTGACATTGTTTTGTTGGTGTGATTATTTACTGTTATTATAAAATGTGGAAAATAATGAAAAATAAAGACATGCTTCACTATGAGTGTATCCAATTTTTTACTGGTACTGTAAGTTCAAGTCAAACCTGATTTCTTGGACAGAATATTTTTACCTGCACAAAAAGGAGCACATGCTGTGCAGTTACAGCCCGTGAGAAATGACTGTCAGTCTCATTTGAGAAGTGATTTGTAGAAATGTGACGCCTGTTTTGGTGACAAACGGTAAAGATTAAATGGTGATGAATTTGTTTCTTTGTGACGTCGTCGCAAAATTGTTGTGCTTTCTTTCCAGGGCACAGGTACCATTCAGAAAGGTATGCCTCATAAATGCTACCACGGCAAGACAGGACGCATCTACAATGTAACCCAACATGCTGTCGGCATCATTGTCAACAAGCAGGTCAAGTAAGTAAGATCCTTTAATTTGGGACATGTGGATCTGTGCACTTAAAGCTAGCGCACACCAGATGACTTAAATCTCCTACAAAGTAAAAGCATCTAACGACTAACTTGAGCAACTACTGATCCATCAGCATGGCCGGGTTAAGGCTGATTATACGAGTCTGATCATTGTTGCATTAAATGTCTGTTCCTCTCTTTGGTGTGTGTGTTAGCTCATACACTTTATCTAGAGAGAGGGATGGTGACCCCATCTTCACTTTGCTACCATGAACCTTTCTGTCCATGGTGGTCATTCATGTGGGGGAAAGTATTTCATCCTTAAGAATCCCAGCAGAACTTCCTGTGTTGACCTGGGGTTTCATTGAGGAGACAGCTGAGGAATTCTGACTTTAAAACACCAGTTTCAAAACGATTTCAGGCAAAAGTACCTTAAATTATTAATTCAAATCTTTTACTCTCACAGGGGCAAGATCCTGGCCAAGAGGATTAATGTGCGCATTGAGCACGTGAAGCACTCAAAGAGCAGGGACAGTTTCCTGCAGCGCGTCAAAGAGAACGAGCGCAAGAAGCTGGAGGCCAAGCAGAAAGCCACCTGGGTGGAACTGAAGCGCCAGGTATGAGCTGATTTTAGTTTGACCTCTTTTCTTATTTTATTATAAAACATGAATAGAGTGAGATCAGGTTGAAAAAACCTAAATGTGTGGATAATTTAAACTAAAGTGAGAAGAACACCTTACAGTGTAATGTAAATATAATTATCTTTAATATGCAGTTGTTTTTTGTGCTTTATTATCTTTTCACTTATACTTTCCTGTCTTTCTTGCCTCCTCAGCCTGCTCCTCCCCGTGAGGCTCACTTCGTCAGCACGAAGAAAAATGAGCCACAGCTGCTGGAGCCCATCCCCTACGAGTTCATGGCATAAAGTGCTTGACAAAATTAAAGATATTTGTACACACGCTCCTCGTCATGTTATCTGTTCACTCACTCGAATGTACATTTCAGTGTCATGATAAGCCGTCACTCGGTGATGATTCTCCTCCTTTGAGTGCTCAAGATGAAATCAAACGCACTTTTCATTTCACCGGCGAACTGAGAGTGACTGGCACACATGTCACAAGCATTTCACATCCGCACCTGACAACACAACACAAACACAATTTGACCACATTTGCCTTGCGAGTACAGGAAATAAGGCAGTGTAGGTGTTTACACCTAACTGTACTAATATCTTAAATATCTTAAACTGGTAGGTAAAGAAAGCAGTTTGGCTTTGTACAGACAATGATCCTTCTTGTATATGTGAAAACAAGCCAAGCTATTGCCCTGTTGTGCATATGTATCCATATGTTTTAATAGTAAAATATAAGTCGTAGATGACAAGTTTTAAGCGTAAGAACGCCAATGCAATTAAATCTTATGATTATTGATTAGGTTTTTTGGAGGTTTTTGTTCAGTTTTGGATAGGACAGCAATTGATTGTTTTCATTATGATTGATCAAGTGTTTGGTTTCATAGCAGACTAATGAGAAATGCAATTGGTTACACAGCTGGAAGCAAGATTAACAATATTTTAGTGAACAGTCCAGACCAAAAAATTAAGCAAGAAATCCTCAGTATATTGAGCCTTTCTGCATGGAAAAGGATCAACTTTCTGTCAGCTAATCAATGTATTAATATAAGCACTACTTTTATTCAGAGATATTGGAGATACAATATTTAGTTTGAACTTTTTCCATTAAAAAGGATTTTAAAGCTTTCAGCTCTGTCTTTGAACATTTAGCCAACATACAATTATTGTGACAGTATGGAGAAACATGGGCCACAGCCATCACCAAGTGTCATTTGCTGATAATCCAATATTCGATAAATATGGTGCAGAGTTTCCTGGGTAAATTTAAAAAAGACAAAAACAAAAACACTTTCTCCAGGGGTGATGTGTGCACCTTAAGTTGGGCATGAAGGTAAAAGGAAATGCACATCAAATCCCAATCAGGTAGTTGGGTTTCTGCTGTAAGTACAGTAGGTGGCAGTGTGCACCAGGATGTGCGCTGAGCTTAGACTGAAAGCACCATGTATCTGCTGCTGGACAGATGAATAATATGCACAACAGAAATGTATCATAATGAAACAACTGAAGTGTGCTGATGTGTCATACTTAGTGCTAATGCCCATTATGAGCAAGACTGTAACCACAGGGAGTGTTATCCATCTCTTTAGTTATAGTTTTAGGTGTAAAGCACTGAGACAGAACATGATTCAGCAGTTCCCTCAAACACACCCTGACCACCATTATTATTTTTCATGATTATGATGTGCCCTGCCCACCTCTGAGGCCATTTCAAGTTTTTATAAATGACTAATTTACGTAGCATTGTTTTTCTAATTATTCCTGTACTGGATAAAATCAGTGGTTGAGAAACCATTTAATAGTGGTTTAAATTCTTAATGTCTGCTAATAAAGATGGTACGCTAACAACAGTAATTGTATTTGCAGTTAAGTGAAGATTATAAAGTGCTTTCCAGTGCAAGGGAAAATTAAATAAAACAGAATATTAGATACTACAACAGTTAGATAAATGTGCAGTCAGTCAATAAATAGGATGTCATCTGTTTAACTGATCCCAAATCTAAACTGTTGACCTTTGTGATGTGTTTTTATTTTGATAATAATAATTACTAACTACCCAAAGTAACTTTAAACATTCACTTTAACCAGTCAGAATGCAATATACATACATTTTGCATTATCAGTAATGAGCTCTGATCCTCTATAGCCATGTGAAAAAGAAAGTTTTCACAGGACTCTAAGCAGTCCTGTGAAAAACTAAGTACACCCCATGATTCACCAGCTTGCAGAACCACCTTTAGCAGCAGTAACTTGAAGTAACTTGTTTTCTATATGACTTTATCAGTCTCTCGCATCGTTGTGGAGGAATTTTGGCCCTCTCTTCGTTACAATGTTGTTTCAGTTCGTTGAGGTTTGCGGGTGTTTGTTCATGCACAGCTCTCTTAAGGTCCCACAACAGCATTTCAGTCAGGTTGAGGTCTGGACTTTGACTGGACCATTGCAGCATCTTGATTCTTTTATTTTTCACCCACATTTGACTCTAGAATACTTTGGTATACAGAGGAGTTAATGGTTGACTCAGTGACTGCAAGGTAACCAGGTCCTGTGGCTGCAAAACAAACCCAAATCATCACCCCTCCACCACCATGCTTGACAGTTGGTATGAAGTGCTTGTGCTGATATGCTGTGCTTGGGTTTCACCAAATGTGGTGCTGTGCATTATTGCCAGACTTCTCCACTTTTTCTTTGCATTGCTCAGAGCCCTGCGATAGACTGGCGACCTGTCCAGGGTGTACCCTGGCTCTCACCCTATGACCGCAGGGATAGGCTCCAGTCCATCTGCAAAGTGGAAGAAGAGGGATGGATGGATAGATCTGAGTATTGCATGGTCTGACTTTGGTGTGAATTTACATGTTAAATGTTAACTACTTTTATAGAGGTGCTCACACTTGCCGATGATCAGTTAATCAAGTGCATTTGATTAGCAGCACCTGACTACAAATTACCCTCTTAATTCCTATGGAAGCAGCAAGGGTGGACTTCACAGAACTGCAGAGAGTCCTATGAAAACATTTTACAGCTGCATGTTAACCTTTAGTTTTGTCCTGCATTGGTGGTTTATAAACATAAGGATTACAAAGCTTCACTCTTTGGTAGGTGACATATGATTTTTTCCCCCCTGCCTGAAAATAAGAATGTGTACATAGGGTCATGCCTATATAAGTGTTTGGGCTGTTTAATCAGTGGAAGCTGAATGGCTGGCTGGTTATGTGACAAATAGGTTATCTCATGCCACCTCAGTACTCTACCTAATATTTACACAAATTAGGACCAGTTTATAGAGAGAGGGTGAATCAAGGAGAATCAGTTCAGGGACTATTATTTTCATTTCTGTAGTTTATTATCTGATTTTCTTTTTAATAGGAAAAAAGAATTGTAGAAGAATGTGTAAACAAAGATTGCACTTCTAAAAGATTTCTTTCTGCACTGTCATAACCCTGCAGGCCTGAGGTCAGGGTATTCAGACGTGTACCTTATCAGGGCATTGTAATAAGTGTCCAACAACCTGAAAAACAAAATGTAATCAATCAGTAAGTGGGCTGGCAGCCAAATCCTTTGGTATTGATTGGAAAGGTCTGGATTTTACTTGGAGTATGTAGATAAGGAAAATGGCATCTATGTATTCTCACAGCTAGAGTTTAGCTGGACATTTGAGGTAATTATACATTGAAAATCATTTGTTGTTTCTCCTATGAGTTTTTATGAATCTGATGCCTGCTGTTGGGTGCTGTTGTTTTTACTCCAGCCAAGGAGGCTATGCAAAAACTCACAGGCCAAGTTTAATATAACTTGGTGGTCAGTGGGCAAAGGTGCTCTTGGCTGTCCTCTTCTAGTTCATTCTATGATTTTTCACCTCACACATACATCTACAGTTTGTCCTTTGTGTGTGTGTGTGTGTTCTCACAAACACACAGAGCGTCATGTGTTGCACTGACTCATGGAAGTTACTGATTGAGGAAACAAAGTGTAAATAGGAGAGAGAAAACAAGCGAGAGGGAGGAGGGCAGAAAGACGAGGCTTGTGGATAAAAGCCGTGGAGCACTATGAACTCCTTAATCACACGCTGGACACACACAGATTGAGTCTGTCAGCCCAGCCAGCAGCTCGGAGCAGCTGTATCGACCCGGGATGTTACATATTAACCACACACATACAAACAGTAGATAATTGGTCATGGACACTGACAAGAGTTGTGTGGAGCAGTTGCATGGCATGATATACAGATATGGCATTTCACAATTACCTGCCTCCCCACTTTACCTGAATCACACAGAGTTAGTATTATGTTAGAGATGTATTTGGTTAATGTGCCCAGGGTTTGAAATCTGAGACCTCAATACAAAAAGAGCTTTGAAACTTTCAGCATTAATATCTTTCCGCACACAGTGTCCTGATTATTTTGATAATCTATAGATGTAAAAATGTCTCTATAAGATCTTTTGCCAATGTGAATTATTTAAAGTAACACAGCATTAACGCTGAAAGCAAATAGCTCTAACTTAGGTGGCAGTAATGACAAAAGCTAAGTCCACCCTTACTGCTTCCATAGGAATTAAGAGGGTAAATAGCAGCCAGGTGCTGCTATTCAAATGCACTTATTCAATTGATCATCAGCAAGTGTGAGCACCTCTATAAAAGCAGAAGTTTGGGCAGTGTGCTGGTTTGGAGAATTCACGTGTGTGTTAACATAATGCCACAATCTTCACAGGAGTGCACGTACCAGCAAATTCACCCCAAGGTTGGACTCTGCAGTGCAAAACCCAAGAGCTACATCTCAGACTCTACAGGTCTCAGTTAGCATGTTGAATGTTCGTGACAGTACAGTTAGAACAAGACGGCACAAGTATGGCTTGTTTGGATGGGTAAAAAGAACATGGCAGCATGGCGTAAGTTTGCAAAGTTGCATCTGAACAACCCACAAGACTTCTGGAACAATGTCCTTTGGACAGACGAGACCAAAGTGGAGAAATCTGGCAATAATGCACAGCACCATGTTTGGCAAAATCCAAACAGAGCATATCAGCACAAACACCTCATTCCAACTGTCAAGCACGGTAGTGGAGGGGTGATGAAACAGGCATGGGCTTGTTTTGCAGCCACAGGACCTGGTTACCCTGCAGTCATTGAGTCGACCGTGAACTCCTCTGTATTCCAAAGTATTCTAGAGTCAAATGTGAGGCCATCTGTCCAACAGCTAAAACTTGGCCCAAACTGGGTCATATCACAGGACAATGACCCCAGCCACACCAGCAAATCTACAACAGAATGGCTGAAAAACAAAAGAATCAAGGTGCTGCAATGGCCCAGTCAAAGTCCAGACCTCTGTTGTGGGACCTTAAGAGAGCTGTGCATAAACGCAAACCTCAATGAACTGAAGCAACATTGTAACGAAGAGAGGGCCAAAATTCCTCCACAATGATGCGAGAGACTGATAAAGTCATACAGAAAACAGTTACTTCAAGTTACTGCTGCTAAAGGTGGTTCTACAAACTACTGAATCATGGGGTGTGCTTAGTTTTTCACAGGACTGCATAGAGTCATGTGGAAACTTTATTTTTCACATGACATAACTATATGGAAGTTATATAATACTTTTAAAGGGCATCGTTACTTAAGTTCACTCTGATGGTTAAATACATTGTGCCTAATAGATCCTGTGATGGGTATGTCCTCTTTGCATGTGCTGCATGCTGTCTTCTCAAAGAGCAAAGAAATGCAAATAAATAGGTAACCAAGGAAAAAGTAAGCAAAAGTAAAGCTCTGCTTTTGAAACTGTGAGTGAGTAAAGGCACAAAAGTTATATGAGAAAAAAGTAAAATTTAATGTAAATGTATTGCTGCTGATGCGTTGAGGTGTTAGCTGTTCTAGCAGCTTTCGTTTTTGTTAGAATTTTAGGTGACTTTAATCCATAACACTTATTAAATTTGTATAAAAATCTTATTTGAAAAATAACTTCTAACTAATTGTAAGATAAATGTAAATGTACAATTTAAAAGAAAGGGAAAAGTAAGTAAACTACAGTTACTTAAAGCATCTACTTTACCAGATTCTACTTAACGTTGTGCTGTGAGGGCCACAAAATTTAATTTAGTGAAGTGTTTCAAAATACAACAGAGGATATGTGAGAGATTATGAAGTGACCCTTTACAAAATGATGTTATTCCCCTCCGAGGCCTCAACATCCCTCTTATTCTCCCAGTTCTTGGAAAAAAAGACCATCGGTGATTGTGAGACTATTTGTGACTGTGATTCAAGCACGGGTGTGACAGTGTGTGTTTGAAGGTCTGACAAAGGCACAAGAAAACCCCACTGCAGGCCAAACATGCAGTATCTCTGTGTGCGTGATAGGTGGGGTGAGAGTCTGTGTGGTTATCAGAGACAGATGTAGGGACGGCCATATATGTGAATATTGGGCCAGCTGTATTGATCCCTTCCCTGACAGCACAGGTGGAGGCGGTGGTGCTGGTAGTGGGGGGTGGCCGGATGAGAAGAGCAGGACGTTGATAACAGTGTCAACTGACCCCAGCGTGCTTACCTGAAGCGTGGGAGGGCACTGAGGTAACGCCCAACAGGCTCTCAATAGGCCTTATTCACAAAAGTCAGTCAAAGGTTTCACATGAGAGCATGGCATAGGCGCTGTAATGTTTAGACAAGCAGATAATGTCACTGGATTGTCAGTGAATGATTTTTTTTAAAGCCTTAAAGGTTTGGGCTTAAAAATGTGTGAAAGAAAAAAACTTTTGTTCTCTTACAACATCGAATTTCTGAAGTATCAAACACATCCTCGCTTTATTCAGTGTACTTTGTTGGTATAGAGCTTCTATATTCTATGGATATTGCTGTATATTGGAAACATTATCACCCTTTAGCATTTACAAATAAAAATGAATAGCCTCACCTTGAGCTGTTTGGTTTAATATTTAATATATACATTTCTGCTTTAATTGAATGGAAGGTTTAGCTTCTACATTGGCCTAAAGAAAAAATATGTTACTTAAAAAAATAATGTATTTTCTCTCTTGCAAAATAACGCGTATGTTTCTTTTTCTTCTTTCAAAACTTACACACTTCTTTCGCTTTAAAGGCTGATTTGATTTAGTTTCAGGTTTGCCGGTTACAAAGGGGCTCACTGAAGAAATATTTCAGACAACCATAAATCACACCAATCAGAGAACCTTATTGGAGGGTTGATAAGATTAAGATGAGTGGAGTAAATTCTGTGTGTGTGTGTGTGATTAATGGAGACAGACAGTCGCCTCTCTCCCAGCCTGTGCACCACACAGCAGATCAGCTGATAGGGAAAGCTGCTGCAAGGAGTGTGGGTGACATTTTTAAAGCCCGTATCAATCAATGTGGAGGAGAGGCTCTTGGACTTTCAGAGTGTTTGAGTATCAGGGGGTCTAAATCATTTTCTAGCATCTTACATGCTAGAATGTGAGTGAGGATGACTACAGAATGCTTAACATTTTATCATTTCAATGAAGCAAAACGCCCCCCTTTTCCCCCCTTAATTGGTACATTCCAATAACATAAATTAAGCACAGGTGAGGTGGTGGTTGTAGGTCACTCAGTGTCCTGCCGCTTTACTAAAAGTTTGGTCTGTGACCACAACACCACACCTGACATCTCTTATTAAAGATGGGGGAGAGATTGCAAAGTCAAAAAAGCTACGTTTGCTCTTTTTTTGATTGCAAAGCTACATTCAGTAAGTCGTGGAAGCTAGATGCTCACCTTTGCAGACACACAGGATTGGTAAGTGGCTCAGAAATGCTAGAGACCAAATGGAACAATAGTAAATAGCTGATGTGAGAATGGCCACTAAATGCTGTTGAGTTTGAGTTAAATGTCTCTCTGATGTTAGAAACCATTCTCCTGTGAGAGCTGTGAGAAAAGCTTCTGCACTCGCTATCAACTCACCAGACATGAGCTCAGTCACAGTGGGGAAAAACCACACAAGTAAGCCACTGTGTCCTGTTGTGAAGTTACTGGGAAAAGCTTAATGTAATGCTTTTTGATCACTCTGAACCACTACCTGCTCTGCTCTCCAGGTGTCCAGCTGACGGATGCTCTGAGGCCTTCGTCACAAATGCCAGCCTGAAGAACCACGTGGCTCGAGTCCATCAGCACCAGGAAAAGCGATATCAAGTATAGCACTCTTTATTTTGCTTTTTAAAAAGGATGTACTGTGATTGTTGGCTAATTCTGCTTCTTCAGTGTGATCATCAGGGCTGTGAAAAAGATTTCAACAAGAGGAGCCAACTGAAGGCTCATAAGTGTGAGCACCAAGAGAATCTACCTTTTCAGTGAGTGGTTGCTAAGCTGATGCAAAAATAACTAATGTATTTCTTGGTTGTCCCTGGTTATTTCAAATCCTACTTTTTTTTTTTTTATATACATTTCTTTTGAAGTTGTTCCTTGAGTGGCTGTACAAGAGAATTTCCCACTCTTAGAAAACTGAAGCATCATGAGAAGGTTCATGAAGGTAAGCTGGTACCAGAGCGCTGGCTTTCTTTTAATGTGTGTTCAAGTAAAACCTTTTTCTGTGGCAGGTTATCCTTGTGAGACCGAAGGCTGTCCTTTTCAGGGAAAGACATGGTCGGACTATCTGAAGCACCGAAAAGAACATAAAGGTATAACTGAGGCTGAGAAGCATTAACGGCCACGTGAGTCCTGTGAAATGCCAGCTGTATTTTAATGACTTCTTTGTTCTCAGATAAAGTGATGTGTGGAGAGTGCAACAAGCTGTTCAACAACTCCTGGTTCTTGCGTCAGCATGAGCTTCGTGTCCACTCCGGGGAGAAGAGGATGTTTCCATGCCCCAGAAAAGGTTGTGACAGAAAGTTCACTTGCCGCTTCAACTTGGAAAGTCACGTACTGGGAGACCACGAGGGGAAGAAGCCTTTCAGCTGTGCCGTCCCTGGCTGTGGGAAGAGCTTTGCCATGAAGGTACACCTGCACTTCAGCTGAGTGACTTTAATGCATCTGTCAAAACTTTCAAGCTAGTATTATCCAGACATGGTGACGGTTTAGGTTAAACTCCTAAAGAGCTTGACATGTGCAGACGAACACTTTGCGGCAACCCCAAAAGAAGCAGCAGTGAGTAACTGTTGCTGTTTAGCAGTCAAAACTACAGATTGAGTCAGACTTCAACCTTCCCCTATTTTTGGGGAAACTGGGCTGCAAAATACAAGCATCTTGACTGTTTTGATGCATAAACTGCTGATTTGTCTTGTGACTGGTGTTAATCAGGAAAGCCTGTGGAGACATGGAGTGGTGCATGACCCAGCAAAGAAAAAGCTGAAGGTACTGTACTTTATTTTTAAGGGGGGGGGGGGGGGGGGGGGGGGGGGGTGGGGGGTGGGGGGGGTTGGGGGTTGGGGTGAGGGTGAGGGGGTTAGGGTTAGGGTTAGGGTTAGGGTTAGGGTTAGGGGTTAGGGTTAGGGTTAGGGGTTAGGGTTAGGGTTAGGGTTAG
>VUQI01016863.1:16559-35598 GCA_015106735.1 Paratilapia polleni
CTGCACCCCCCCCCCCCCCCCCCCCCCCCCAAAAAAAAAACGTTCTCACCTTTTTGGAGGAGTTCAGACTTTTGTGCTGCAATATGTTTAAAGGCTACAGGAAGCTACTCCTGCTCATCACAGTATAAAAATTTTAAAGTACACAGGAGTTAGTCCCTGAAGCATACTGAATGATACAAGGAACTTTCAAGAAAAAAAAGCAGCACTTACTTGAAACACTGCTTTCATGTTATTGGCTACATCTTATTGGCTCCTCTTCTGTAGTTCTGTTTCTATACCCACTGAAGCTGACTTAGAGAAACCTGCAAAAACACAGAGAGATACAAGTGCTTTTTTGAACAGGTTTTGCCATTTGCTGAGAAGTCTTTCTTAGATATAGTCTTTTTTAGATAGTGTTCAGGACTGTGCCCACTCCTGATCTTCTTTCCGTCTTGAAGAGCTTCCTTACATGTGTTCTTTTTCACAGCTTGGTTTACTTATGTTCTACTTATGATGTTAAATATAGTGATACCCTTTTTCCTCTGCCATCCTTACCTCGTAAATCTGTGCTGGAGCAGATGGACGGTTTTGAAACTGCTCTACCATCTCGTGAAGAGCTACAGGAACATTATTCAGTAGCATTGCCTCTTGGACATCTTTGTGTGTGAGAGAGTGGTACCTGAGGAAGCAGCTGCTGAGGTGTCTCAGGGGTATTTCATCAGCAGCAGTGTCCTCATGCATAAATGAAGTCACGCGTCTTGGAGTTTCAGGTTGTAGTTCAAGGGATTTTCCGATCTGTGTTTTTGACCTTGGCTTATGATCACTGTCTTGATGGTCATCTTAGAATTAAGAAAACTTACTGTTGACACTATTTTGGAGACTGGTTTAAAATCTTACAGCAGTGTAAAACCTGTCATGTCTTACTGGTAAACTGAACCAGAACCTCCTGCTCCTTTGTTAATGGAGATTCCTCTGAGAACTTCATAAACTGATTGTGTTGGCTCTCTCCTCCAGACTAAAATGGGAAATTGTTTTTGTAAACCTTTATGTGTACAGCTCCATTTTTCAGGTCTATACCTTACACAGGATGACAACACTACTAGTATCTATCTTCTTGATTATTTTTTTCTTTGAGTTTCAATTATCCAGGGTGACTCCAACTGATCGAGGTTCTAACTTCGTGTCCTGTCTTTTTGCCTGGGCATTTTAAATAATGTCAAGAGGTTTAGGAAAGGCCCCATCAGTAATTTCATTTGCCCAGAAATTCCAAAAGATTAAGATTGTCTTAGCTGCCCAAGGGGTAAAAAAAAGAATCAGTTTGCTTTATGTTAATCTTATTTCATTCTGGAGGAAAGGTAATGATGGGAAGTATAGCCTGTGAGAATTCAGTCCAATCCCAAAGTCCACGAGCCTGGACTTTAAGGTGCTTTCCTGCTAAGTAAATGAGGGCTTTTAGGGGATATTTCCTGTGGCAAACCCTAACAGGAGCAGCTGAGAGAAGAAGAAGAAGAAGAAGAAGAAGAAGAAGAAGAAGAAGAAGACACTGTCAAATCACCAAGTCCAGTACCCACTGTTCATGAAAAGTGTAAAAAAAATCAATGATGAAAGGTGCAACTGTGCATTACAAGGGGAAAAAAGATGTTTATATAAAAGTGTAAACACATAGATCATCAGTGATTAGAGACTGTCCTACCCCAGAGTACCGCCAAGGTTGTTTGTGCAAGAATTTTTACAACCTGTTGTCATCCTTTAAAGTTAAACAACCTCTAGTGGCTATGTGAGCAACTGCATGTAAAATGTGTGTTGGTGTTGTCATCTTTAGATGAGATGGAACTCTGCAACTTTAGAAACCTAAAGAAAAGAGCTTTCTAAGTTATACAGAGGTGTATTTAAACCATAGATTGGATGTAGCCAACATGATGCCACCCGAGGTCCTGTTGTGAATCCTCGAGCTGCACATTTCTGCCATCACCACCTTGGTGTTTTGAAAGCAGACGTTACATGCACAACATGGATATTACTCAGAAACCGAGGGAGACTGCACACCCAAGGGACATATGGTAGCAACTGTTGATCACAAGGTAGGTCCACCCTAAAACACCCTGCTTTATCGTGTTTTTTTTACTCTAATGGGAACCACAATTTACTAAATGAACATAATATTATATTCAGTAAGATTTTAAACTAGCTGTGGAGTCCCTGAATTTATCAGGAAAATGTTTACCGAGATCACAGCTCAGTGGAGCCAAATGGTCATTTCCCATAGACTTTCATACAATTGGACTTCTTTTTGCAACCAGAGGAGTTCCCCCCCTGGTGGACATTTTTTAGAGGCATGGTGTCTACCTGCATCTGTTACATGCAGTCTATGATTTAAACCCAGTCTATGATCCTTCCTGGACCCAAGCAATTTTTTTTATGCCTAAACCTTATCAAACTGAGTGAAAAAGTAAACTTTGAGAAGAAAGATTGTAAACTGGTAAAAGAAAACACCTTTTGTGAAGACGTAACCTTAGATTTTATGATCATTATGTCATCTTACAAAAAGGTCCTGTCTGTGTGGAAATATATTTTATACCACACAGATGAGTAAAACCTTGAGATGGACCAGAAACTGTAAATATCTGGAAGAAAAGCTCAGTAAGTTTTTAGTTTGTGCTGTGATTAAGGAAAGAAATCTTCAAAGCATGCTAGAGAGGGTCACCTATCACCCTTTTACCATTTGGGTAATTAATTTTTTCTGGTTTGGTACACGTGCATTGATTCTTTTGAGATCTTTTCCTGGAATATTACATAATTTTGGTTTTGATCTGATTTTCTGACCACCTACTATAGAGCATCAGAGGTGACATCAGTGCTTAGAATTTCCAAGGCAGCGTGAAACAGCTGACACAAGTACAAACGGTCCTGTAATTAACGTGGTGCCTCAGCTGATGGTGCATTAGTCACAAAGACTGCAAAATTATATAACTTGTCAGGTGGAAAGTCTCACAAAGTGAACAGTATAGACCTCCACTGTGATGACTGAGCACTGTATTAAATGCTTACTGCATCAAGATCCCAAGTGAAACTTTGTGTTCCCTGATAGTAAGCCAAAACCTGCAGACACATTTTATACAATAAAAAAAGTGTGTTTTTCTGTGTGTTTTAGAGTTTTTGTGTATGTTTTTAAGTGGTTCTGGCTGAAGGCTCACTAATGTTATGCAATGGATCTTGCATAATATTTGAACTGTACATATTTTAATCCCAAAATACACTCACTGGTTACTCCATTAGTTACACCTTGCTAGTACTGGGTTGGACCCCCTTTTGCCTTCAGAACTGCTTTAATTCTTTGTGGCACAGATTCAACAAGGTGCTGCAAACAATCCTCAGAGATTTTGGTCCATATTGACATGATAGCATCACGCAGTTGCTGCAGATTTGTTGGGTGCACATCTATGGTGTGAGTTATGATAGAAAATCCCGTTAGATCAGCAGTTTCTGAAATACTCAGAGCAGCCCGTCTGGCACCAACAACCATGCCACGTTCAAAGTCACTTAAATCACCTTTCTTCCCCATTCTGATGCTTGGTTTGAACTACAGCAGTTCGCCTTGCCCATGTCAATATGGCTAAATGTACTGAAGTCGCTGCCATGCGATTGGCTGATTGGACAGTTGCGTTAACAAGCAGATGAACAGGTGTACCTAATGAAGTGGCAGGTGAGTGTGTATTTGTCCTTCACATGCTAAAAGCCTCTCAGCATGAGTAACAATACCCTTTGTCCCACATTTAATTTGTTGGGATCCGGTCATCCTACAAGTAGGTGGAGGCTACGCACCAAAATGTTATTAACTAACCGCCAATAAACGTAGAAAAAGAGACGACTGCCGAGTACAAGAGCCTCTGCAAGAGCAGCGAGCGTTCTGGGCATTTTAATATAAAAAAAAAAAAACAACGTAGTTTTGTTTATATTAGTTTTAGTTCTCAGCAGCACTTCATGTAAAAAAATCTACTTGCTCAGATTTCGGAAAAGATGATGATTTTAACGACGTTAACCTGAACGAACACTCCGTGCATAACCGTTGATTATATGCGGCTCTGGCTGACCGGATGTAGCTGAATGGGACATCCGGCTGCTGAGAGTACTGAAGCTAACGTTAAGCACATAGTCAAAATCGTAACATTTTGATAGTTTTTTTTTTCCCACGTTGTCTTTTGATAACTCCAAAGAATAGAGATGATTAAAGCCATATTGATTTTTAACAACCACGGGAAGCCGCGGCTCATCAGATTCTATCAGTATTTTGTGAGTATTTTAGCGGTTGCTGTTGGAAACATTGCTATTTTGTTTACCTCGCAGTCAACATAGGATTAGCGTTTGTCAGCTTTTGTCAGCGTAATGAACAGCACCACAGATATTTCTGAAATCCTGATGTATTATTGGATGTTTTCCTGTAGCCAGGTTATAACCAGATAAGCTCGTTAGTGGATACTGTGATGTTAGCATGCAGCGATAAAGGGAACAAACTTAGAGCTTAGTTAGCCACTCATCAGTTTTACTTCCCTTCTTCTCAGACACACTTCTCTCTTTGTAACAAAGGATGCACACGTTCAGCCAGGCTAGTAGTCCTGAAATAACAGATTTTGCACCGTATGTTGTCATCTCTATTGGTATTTGTTAAGTTAGGTGCTATTTAATTAATTCAGACATATTTGGGTGATTAATCAAGAAACGTAAGGGAATGACAGACTTCAATGTCCAAGGATGTCACAATTGTTTATAGTCTTTTTAAATATATTCAAAGTCCTCTATAATGTTTATGATGTAGTCATTTCAGAGCACTAAAATAAAGGATTTTTTTTAAGGTTTTAAGGAGAGTTATCAAAACTCCCATCTCAATCACCAGCTGTGTTTCTGTGGTCTATGACTGCAGATTTGTCTGGAAGTAGGTTTATTTACTTTACTTACTGTAAAATAGAGCACAACTGAATTTTTGGTCCAGTAAAAAATATTCTGATATTGATAATCAGCCTATATGTTTATAAACACATGTAAAGACACTATACAGTATACACTCCTGTATACTGTAAAGTGAAGCTTAATGGACACACACATTCATACAGTTTTTTAGTCTATAGCTTACATATGACACTTTTCTCTCCTGTGCCCTATGTGCTGGACACAGTGTTGAGAGTATTGTAAACAATGGGGTCAGCTTTGTACTATGAAGCAAGCTCAGCATACGCAGCGTATCTCTTTCTTATCTGGCTTCACTTACCCTAACATCAGTTTAGCTCTGAGTGCACTAATAACCGATAATACAGGCTAAAAACAACAGTGTGTGTCTGTGTGTGTGAGAGAGAGTGATAGGAAGCATGCCATATGTAAGCTATAGACTAAAAAACTGTATGAATGTGTGTATCCGTTAAGCTTCGACTTGAAAAGTCTGTTTAAAAGTAGGAAGAAAAGCTGGCCAGAGTACTGACTGTAGGTTAATAGACTTATTACTATCACAACTCTGCCATTTAGACACGAGAGGAACCGTCTGTAACTGCAGTTTGTATTCCATTAAATGAAAGTATTACTTGGACGTAAAGAGCAAGTAAAGTAAACAAATAAATAAATACATTTAAGTAGTCTTGCATTCAAATTTTATATAAAGTCAACAAGTACAAGGCTCAGGTGACCTGCTTTAGGATCATATTCGTATTTTAAGGTTTATAATTCAATTCAGATGTATTTATATAGTGACAGGTTACAACAACAATTACAGCAAGATGCTTTATATAGGAAGGTAAAGGCCCTACAGTATTGGAGAGAGAACCCCAACAATCAGATGATCCCCTATGAGCAACAGTGGGGAGGAAGAACTCCCTTTTAACAATGAAATTACCTCATAATTGCTAGCAGCCAGGAGGGAAAAAAAGAAATAAAGTTACTTCAAATGATCTATATTTCTTATTGATGCACATCAGAGAAGGACAAAAACTTCAGACCCTCCTACTCTCGGCTAGCTGAGGTTCACAGACTTTTCCAGGAGTGGTGATGCTATTTTTCAGAGAATTGATTAGTCAGTATGTGGTAGCTTTGTACGTGTTTATTCCTTACTTTGAACATAGCCTCCTTGGGAGCAGGTTAGGTGTCCAGCATAAGTTACCACGCAAACGTAAGAAGTGAACCACCATCCCAACAATGACACCACAGGGTTAAAACCTGAAGTTACCTGGCTAAGCCCCTAATCCTTCTTCGAAGTACAGGTCTCTGCTCTGCTGTACAAACCAAGTGATGACACATTCTCTAAACAGCCCCATGCATCTTTTTCTGCATTATGTTCTGTTTAAAAAAAAGTTTAAGTATTGCTCCATATTGGACAGCAAACACACCGATTCTAGTATATCTGTGATAGGACAATACTGGCTAAGCGATATATTGTTCAGGTCCTACTGTAAAAGTTTTACTTCTTTGTCAACTGGATGTTGAAAACAAGTAAAACTCCTGGTAATGGGCTGGTTATAGCCAAATAGATTTAGACTAACTTAGCTGACAGTTAATGAAGTTTGTAACATGTTTGCTTACAGGCAGAGGACATGCAGCAGCAGATTATTCGGGAGACTTTTCATTTGGTATCTAAAAGAGATGACAACGTCTGCAACTTCTTGGAGGGAGGAAGGCAAGTTTTTTCTAATTCTGTGTGCCTGTAAAGGTAAAACAAACAGATACTCTATGTACACCTGTAAATGATAAGTTTGTTACTGCTGAGCTAGGCACAGCTGTCAGGGAAGCTGCACAACTTGTTCTTTCTATGCTCTGATTTTTTTAAATAGATCTCTGGCAGAGACTGAAAGACATACCTGTTGTTTGAGTTGTGACGTACTATGACATTTTAATTTGACAAAACTTCAAAGACTAACTGTTGTAAACCTTGATCCACGTTTGGGAAATCTGAAGTTACTTGGCAGCAGCTGACTGTGGATGCAGTAGCATAGCTTTAACCACTAGATGGAGACAAATATACAAAAGTCTCGACCACTTCTTTTACCTGTTTTACATTTGCTCAGCAGTTAATTTGTTTAATCTAACTCGGCATGAAGCTACACCCGAATGGCCTTTTAAAGTTATTGTTTTTTAATGTGCTTTCAGTCTCATTGGTGGCTCCGACTACAAGCTGATTTACCGACACTACGCCACCCTCTACTTTGTCTTCTGTGTGGACTCGTCAGAGAGTGAGCTTGGCATACTGGACCTGATCCAGGTCAGCTGATACTTCATTGAATGGCTCTTTGGAAATATTTAATGTGTAGTTTTAAAAGTGGAATCAAGCAATCACTGGTCCAAGCTTGAAAAGCAGACACTGTAACTTTACTGTGGAACTATCAGTATGATTGCAGGGTATCTACAGGTCTTTAAAAATACTTAAAATGTCTTAAATACACATTTACAGATTAAAGCCATTAAAAGCATTAACCCTCAAGCAATCAAACTATGTTGGTGACAAAAATAACCGAGCAGGGAATAACAATCTATTTGTATTTATTATACATACACTGTTTTCTTTATCTATGACAGATATTCTAAAATATTCTAATTTAATTAACTGTGGTTTTCAATCATGAGGGTGAGAGTTATATTTTTTCCCTGTTGTGCCACTGGGCCAGTAGATCAGACTTTTACTGGTTCACAAAAAAAGAACAACTGAATTACTTTATATACTGCTAGCTTAATAAGGAATGTAAGGAGTATATCATAATTTACTAGTAGACTTATATTTTATATTATACATTTATATTAGAAAAAAACACGCAGTGGGGTAAATGCTATGCCCTTTTAGACACACTTCTGCATGCTGCAGGTATTGCTGCTAGAAAGAGACAGGGTGACAGCTGTCAGCCTGCAGCAAAGTTTACAAGAAATCTGCCAGATGTCTGCATACAGACAACTTTCAGTTTAGCTTCTTCTTAATTTAGTTGTGCTCTCTCTGTGTAAAACAAACCCGGGGTGGATGGGAGCAGGTGAACAGATTGCCTTTCTTCAGATTTAAACACAGGTGGCTTGATGAAGGTCTTTTATTGTTATTTTAATATGAAGATACTGACTGTAAGAAAAAGCTGCTCATTAGTGAGGACTCATATCAGCCAGTTTGCTTCACAGGTGAACCAATCTGTGGAAACTCCATCAATGGGCCCAACAGGACAGCAGTGGCCAATCAACTTGCCCTTTTTCCTGCCCCGGGCCATTGAGCAACACTGAATTAAAATAAAAGGTTTTATTATTTCAGCAACTAAAATGTGTGTTATAGCATACATCGGCTTAATTTTGCTGAACATCAACAGCGGTGGTTAACATGGATAAGATATACTTTATTTATGCATTTATGCCAAAAGTTGTGGAATTACTGTGTTACAGCAGCCAAAACACGAATAACAACTTAGCTCAATAAAATGAATGTGATTAAAAAGAAAATAAGAACAAAAGTGATGAGCTCAATAAATCAAAATAGAAATAAAATACAATAAAGACCCTTATAAGTAAACTAACAAATACAGTGGTGTGAAAAAGTGTTTGCCCCCTTCCCGATTTCTTCTGTTTGTCACACATCACTTTTTCACACAGGGCCATGTAGGTTTGGATTTTTTGTTTCCCTTAATAATAAAAACCTTCACTTAAAAACTGCATTTTGTGTTTACTTATGTTATCTTTGTCTAATATTTAAATTTGTTTGATGATCTGAAACATTTAAGTGTGACAAACATGCAAAAAAAATAAGAAATCAGGAAGGGGGCAAACACTTTTTTACACCACTGTAAATGCAGGTATTTTGGTATGAGACAGGAAAGATTTTCTGTTTTTTGTCCTTGTGGCAGTGGAGCTAAAACGGATATTAGAGAAAGTGCATGTCCAGTAAGTGGTGCAGAGGGTGGTTGGGTTATCCGTTAAATATCAGTAGCCATTCACCACAGCCACAGTCAATTAAATGCTCAGCTGATGGAGAAATCCAAACAGTGTGTTGTTTCAAACTGAATTCAAACAGCAATGATGGGAGAAAATTCCTTTGGCACCTGCGGCACGTCTGGATGCATAATAATAGCTAGTGGTTCAATATTGAGGCCACAGAAATGTTCTTTTACAGTAAGGTGTCTGGGAGTAAACCACTTTTTAATCACAACTAGTGCGGCCGCTCCATATTTCTCCTTACCGCTCAGACTGATATCCCTGTCTGCCCGAAAAGTCCTGAAACTGGGTACACTCATACTGTGGTCCGGTAAGTGTGAGTGTGGCAACATCTCGATGAAACACAGCATTCACAGTATTCTGGGAAGATGGAAAATGAACAAGAAAAACTGCACTGTGTTCGGGATGTTATTTTGTTTTTCTTGTCAGATTAATAAACACATTTGGACAATGTGTTTATTAATCTGACAATGTGGACAATGTGTTTATTAATAAACACATTTGTGTGTTTACTTGGAAACTAGTATATTTTCACTTTAGTTTATGTCTTAAATTTTATTTGATGGTGGTCTTAACTTTAACTTGCTTAAGCCACACAGGCTACTTGCCATTGATCAGATTCGGGGATTTTGCTGTTTGCTTTTAGTCTTGCTGATTTAGGAAAATAAATTTATTCTGCTGTTGATCTCAACGAAAATCTGTCAGGGTAAGACAGAAAGCCTGTTATCTCAGATACAGGCCGTACAGACCTCAACAAAAATATTACGCAAAGTGCTGATGCACTCAGTTCTATCAGGGCTGAAATCTGGCTTCATATCTTTATTGTCCCTGTGGGGAAATTTGGATGCACTTGTTTTAAGTTTGGTCTGTGATCATCTTAACTGTATTTACTTATTCAGCAGTCTTACAAGAACCGAGTTCAGAGGCAGTAATACAAATCCATGTGGAGATCCAGCATCTGTTGTTGAAAATATTTCTCTTTTTGACACTGTCGTTCTCTTCACTGTAGGTGTTTGTGGAAACGTTGGACAAATGCTTTGAAAATGTCTGCGAACTAGACCTCATATTCCACATGGATAAGGTGAGTGGGGAATAGGTTCTTTTCTGTAGAGCTTCAAAGATTAGTCGACTAATCACTGAAAATTAATCGTGTCAGTAATTTTCCAAAAATTCCAAACGGTTTCAGCTTCTCAAATGAGAAGGTGTTTGTAACTTGTAGGAAACTGTCCAGAAACACTTGAAATGTGCTGTCATTGCATAATCATCTCTTCTTGATGTTGCTTCACATTAAAATTGTTTATTGTGGAACAGCTACAGGAGCTGTGGTTTTGTGGCAGCTTTGTTTGTTTTTCTCCATTCATGAAAAAGGGAGTGAACATTGTATTTATGATATAGCTGTACAAAAACTTGACCCTGGGGTAATGTGGAGTCTATTAGTGTGTGTTTGTGTCTTATCCATGCTGGCTGCATGGATAAGACATTTCAGGAACAGCTGTATTTCAACCTGGGCTCTCGACATGTCCTAAAAGACCTGCTTTGCTTCACATTTTCACCTCAGAAATGAATAGTTGTCTGATCATGTATTATTTACAAGTGTCTTAAAAACTGTGTGCAAGGCTTCTTTAGAATTGAAGATCTATATTGTTCAGGTTACAACTAGACTTCTTTTTCTGTTCCCCTGAGCTGAGCTAGACGTGTTGCTGGAAACTAATCAGACACATCCCCCGCCACCTTGATTGAATTTTCGCAGCAGGAAATGGATGTCATGTGGTGCAGTGAGGTTTGGCCTGAGGAATGTTCCCAAGGTGAAACCTGGAAATATTTCTTCTTGAAAGAAAACTCTGTGCTCTCATTGAGCTGTGCAGGCTGGACACAACCAGCCTACATGGCATTTTAAAAATGTCATTGATACTTATTGTCAGGGTTTTAAAAGAGGCTAAATAATGCAGACAGATTTGCAGCAGAAGACAGTTTTATGTTGCTGGAAATATTTTCTGCCCACAGGAATTCAGACATCAGATGAGCAGTCAATCTGCTTTCCAGAGAGAACTGAACTGTGCAAATTTAACCGTGGCTGTGTGTTAACAGTTACCAGTGCTTTGCTCTTTCTGCAGGTCCATTACATCTTGCAGGAGGTGGTGATGGGAGGGATGGTACTGGAGACCAACATGAATGAGATTGTTGCTCAGGTGGAGGTGCAGAACCGCATGGAGAAGTCAGAGGTCAGACCCTTTCTATCAAAGGGCCACACTTATTGTGGTTAGTGTATGTTTTAGCTTGTAAACTGAAACTCATGTGAGCCTCCAAAGGTAACACTTTATAGTAACCATCATTAATAAATGTTAAATCTACAGTTAGCTGAACTTTAGCTAATAATTATTTACTGTTAACAAACAATGAAATGATAATTAATAATTGGTTTGTAAACCCTCTATAAACATTATCTGATGGCTATTGTAAATTTGCACTTTGAATAGAATAGAATAGATCTTTATTGTCATTGCCATACATATATTATGCAGTGCAACGAGATTTGGTTTGCAGCTCTACAGATGTTCAAAGATTAGGTCAAAAGTATTATATTTAATTATATTTAAATAGTAAAAACAAAATACAAAACAATAGCAATAACCATGCAGACAATAATAATAATACAACAATATTGTGCAATGGTTCAGCAGGATGAGTAAAGTAGCATGTGCAACTGTGAAAATGTACACAGCTATTGTCTTTGTGTGTTTTTTGGCTTGGTTCAGAGCAGCCACAGCTCTGGGGAAAAAGCCATTGTTCAGTTGGTTGTGTGGGTAAATGTTGTAAATGTTGATCAAATAATGTGTGTGTAAACATCATGTGGTTCACTATTATAGAAATATCAGCTGAAACTGATGTTTATAATACTGGTTTTAAAGAGTGTATAGGTAGGCAAGTGGTGTGGTGTTGTTGTAAATCACAAGACTACAGAAACCTGGAGACAGCAGTTGGCGTCCTGTTTTAGTCACCGTTGACTTTTTTTTTTCTTTATTGGCTATTTGGACAATTTATGATTTAGTTAGAATATGTCTCATCACAATACGTTTACATGTAACGCCAAGGTGTCCTGCACTAGAAGGATATCTAACGTATAAATCTGTTTGCCTATTTAACTCGCACCGGGAATGAGAACAGGTTCGCTAATCAGTAATAAAACCTTAATTACAAAACAACGCATGCATAATATAGTATATAAAATGTTGTGTGCCAACGTTAACAGAATATATTGTAATCATCGTTTATAGGTTGATATAGAATTCCTGATTTTAATTCATTTAAAATAACAAATATTTGTATTTACACAAACTAATGAAAATGTATTGTATAATTACATAACTATTCAATTAGTAAACATTATCATTTCACTTTTTTGAACAGTTAAAAAAGCTGTTTACTAATGTTTAATTACATATAAATTGAGTATTTATTAACAGTGGTTATTATAAAGTGTTACTTAGTTTCAAACTGGCAGTACATCAGTTGGGGAGTTTAAAGGGGGCTTCTGTTCATCCTGTCTGAAACAAGTTGTTTTAGTTCCTCTCCCTGTAAGACAACTTTCTTCTGACTGACTGCCTCCACAAACAAAAGATTTAGACAGCAGGTGGGTGGGGCTTACTTGCAGCCAGGGCTGTGTGCCAGAGATGACTATATTAAGGATATCCCCTCTTTTTGACATCATACAGATCCAAGAGAAGAAAAAACTGTCTGAAAAAGAGTATTTCGAGTAGTTTGAAGCCTGAGCTTTTGAATTACAGGGATTATTTCCACATATGCTGGCCTCATTATTTTAAACTTCTGCCATGTTTAATATGAGTGTCCGCCATTGTAACAAATGATATAAAAGAAAATAAGGAAATGCAGAATACATAAGATACTAATTAGTTAATCTTACTAAAATACACAAAATCTGTCAGTTTGTTTGCTCGTGAACTCCTCCTACATGATCAGGAGTTGAGCAACCAAAGTTGGCACACAGGTATACCTTAGGCCCCTGAAGGTTCTTATCTATATCACATATTATTATCATGTTGCCTAGCAACAACCTACCAATGGGCTAAAAGGACCCATTTGTCACATTTATGCACCTACAACACCTTATACAAGCATAGTATTGTTTTAATTTCACGACAGTAACATCTAATTTATATCCACAAAACTTGAATGATGCCTAGCAACGACCTAACAATGGACTAAAATCACAGACCAGATAATACTGTGGCATCGGTATGTACAAGTGTATTACATACAGTTGTAATACAACTCTTAAAAGAATACCTCACTTTAAAAATGCTTTGTACAAAAGTGCACCAACAATAAAAAACTACTGTAAATGAAAGGAGATGATACACCACACACTTGGGTCCATTCATATTCACTTGGGTATTGAACATATTATGTCATAGACCCAAAACAAGACACTACCAACTCAAATAGACTTAGATTGAGAGACCAGGTCAGGTACAGTTCCCAAAAGCTGAATGGAGCTATAAAGACCTCCACTTCAGAATCTGCAAACTTTCCTTTTAAATCAAAGCATGAACACAGCGTCAGCCTGAACGAATGAGGCTAATTCTCTGTTGCCTTTGCACTTACATTCAGTCATATGACTCTTAAGCATTAGAAAATGAAGGACACAAAAGTGTATATGGTCAGTATGTATGAATTACCACCGTTGCAGTTTTACTTCAGGAGTTTTTCATTTATAGACACTTAGACACTTATGTCATAACAACAATATTAAAGATGAAAACGATCACATAATGATCCCACACACAGTGGCTTTAAAGGTGTTTTCCATGCTGTCTTTCTCTGGGCAGGGAGGTCTCTCAGCGGCCCCCGCTCGCGCTGTCTCTGCCGTCAAGAACATGAACCTGCCCGAGATTCCCCGCAACATCAACATCGGAGACATCAATATCAAAGTGCCGAGCCTCTCCCCATTCTGAACAGCTTTCCTGCTGAGCTCTGCAGGGCTGATACAGTTCCTCTCCACCCAGCTCTCTGGTCAATACTGAGAACACTGTTTTTGTTTCTTTGTTTGTTTGTTTGTTTATTTTTTTTTTTATGTACAATGTACAATAGAACCACAGCGTACTTTCACCTTCATTCCAGTCTTCACATGTATGGGAGATAAACTGTAAATTATTTTTGAGGTCTGTTCTCTCCATGTTACAGACTATTTGAAGATTTGCACAACAATGTAAAGTTTGATTCTATAAAGAATCAAGAGTACTATTATCATATATGTATTTCTGTGTTTTTGATTTTTTTTTAAATTTCGCCACCTTATTTCTTTTCCTTTCCAAAGGATATGTGAATGATGTCTTAGCTGAATGTGTATTTTCCTACATAGCTCTTCCACATCTCAGTTTTGCAAGTGTTCCCTCCTTTCTGGAGTAAGCTCGTGGACTCCATTCAGTTCAATACAATATGATATTTGGCTTCTCTTTTTGGCTCAAATTGCTCAAACTGACGTGGTTCTTGTCACAATCTATTTTTCCATCTCCGTGATATAATTTGTCTCAGATATCCTTGTGATTTGTGAATAATGATATTGTTCTCCAGGGTGCAGAAAATGCAGTTGCTGTTTGGTTCTGGCCAAGTTTAAATGTGCTATAAGATTTTGCAATCATCTGTTAAGAAAGACAGCAGACTACAGTGACTATGACCATTTTGGATTGTTTAAATGTTTGTATAAAGTGTATTTGTGTCTTATTGGCCGTATTTAGTGGTCAGATATGATCAAATTAAGACTTTTATCATGAATTCCTTTCAAGGAAGCAGATGTGTGTTGGTGTCAAAGACAATTCTTGCCAAGGTAAATTAAATGAATGAAAATACAAATCCCTGTGGCTGTGCTTTATTCAGCTTGTCCACAACAATCCTTAAAGTTTTTCTTGCGTGTCAGCAGGTAAGTTGAGGCACTGGCGCTGTGGTTTCCCACCTTCATCAGAATGATCAGAACACTCTGTACTTCTGAGGATCGGAGCTCTTTCTGCTCGACTACAATGCGGTGTTGTTGGTACAGCCACATTCTTTCAGTTGCCCTTCCCGCCAATTTAGGGATTTTGGGGGACGGAAGAAGTTGTTCCCTCCCTACATCTCTAGGAAAAGCTGTGGTAGCTCTCACCACCTCCTACCTCCACCCTCACAGATGCCGACTGCGAGTCTTTCAGTCGGGATCATTCCAGCTCAACTTCTACTTCTTGTGTGGACTTGTGTGCAGTGGACATCCAGCTACACAGGATTTGGTAGGTAGTTTTCTGCATGTTTGATGTAAATCTGTCCAACATGCTGCATGCCAGACCCGATCTTTTTGATCAAAGTTGTGTTTTCTTCCTCAGCAAAGTAACAGTAATTGCATTTGTAGAAGTTTTGCAGCTACTGCCATCTGGAAAAATGTTGCACTGCCTTTTTTTTATGTTTCCAGTTTGCGTGTAGCAAAAAATCCTTCTATAATAATTCACAAATGGTTCCTGAATGGATCATAGACAGACTGTATCTACTGTGAAGGGCAGTTTTGTGATGCTGTTTAAGAAAATCAATGATGAGTCAAAGTTAATGGGTTTGAAATGAACAAAAAGCAGCCAACTGAGTCTTTTTATGTCTTTCTTTCATCTCTCATTCTACTGCTTTGTTACACTGCTTTCACTTTATCAGAAATTTAAGTATAAGGCAACAATTCTGTTTGCAGTGAGTACAGTGTAAATACTTTTGCAAAGCAGCTGTGAGATAAACACTGTTAAGTCCCTGTTTGGCTTCGTGGTTATGATGTGGATTTAGTCGTTTGTCAACAGCCATCGTGGTGGTTGTAAACTCTGCAGTCCCCATAGCTGGTTGTAGCTTATCTGTTCAGTGTGGAGGTGAGTACACACAGAGTTGATAGTGTGGGTCACAGGTTCATAAACAGGTAGGATGGGTGGTAAAAAGTATTTTACCTTTACATTCTTGAGATAAGTTGAAATGTATCAATGGACAACAGTAAATCTGGTCAAAACAGCTGAAGGATAAAGTGTCTGATAAGAGATTGATGACACACACAAACTGAGTGTGTTATGCTGCATTTCTCAGATATTTCCAGTTAATGACATGATTTAAAAACTGTGTTCTTCTGTGGCTCTTCAATAATAATACACAGCACTTGCAGAGGACTGAAGAGGAGAGTGTGTTAAAATCACACCATGAAATGGGGCTGGTCACATGTCTCTTTTGTTGTCATTTTATTACTCCATGAAAATATGTGACTTTGGCCCCCCAAGATAAACATTCCCACTCCTGCTCTCTGTTGGCAAAGGGAAAGTGTCAGTAATTTCTTTGGGTTATATTGCTTATTGACATGGTCTAAAGAGACTTTAAGGGCATTTATTTTACAGACTGATGATTAATTTCCACTCCCCCTGCATGCTGATTTCACAGACATATTTTTTTTAACTTTAACATAGTTGGGATGGAAAAGAATAGCCTGCTGTATAAAGATTACATTACTCTTCAACAGTATTTATAAGTTAGCACCTACAAACAAGCCCAGCCTCATCTTCATCGTTATTAGGATTTTTTCATTAAAATGGAGCAAATTGTGTAATTTAGCAATTATTTTATAACATAATGACAGCAATATGAATTAATTGTTTGTTTAAAACCGGGTTAGAGGTTTCTATGACTTTTTGACTTTCTGTTTTATTCTATTAAAACATCCCACAGAAATGTGTGACAGGTAAAGTAGGTTAAGGAAGAAACACACTAAGTATATAAAGGGTGGATTTACAGTCAGGTGAAAAAAGTTTTCAAGTCTCTTTGCAGTCCTTTTGAAAAACTAAGTCCACCCCATGATGCAGTAGCTTGTAGAACCACCTTTAGCAGCAATAACTTGGAAGTAATGGTTTTCTGTATGACTTTATCAGTCGCTCACATCATTGTGGAAGAATTTTGACCCACTCTTACTTACAACATTGCTTCAGTTCATTGAGGTTTGTGGGCATTTGTTCATGCACAGCTCTCTTAAAGGTACAGTCGGTAATTTTTTGTGGTTATTTAATAGAAAAAAAGAATAATTGTACTCATAAATATACACTGATTAGTGTGTAATTATGTCTTCCAACAAATTGATGCATTCTCATGAACATAGAATTAATTCATTAAAAATACATAGGAGTGGAGGCCGGTTTGTGGAAGCTGCCATGTTGCCTTGCCATCTGGAATGCAGTGGCCAAGATGGACATTGCCGTTCCGCCTAATCGCGTTTTATGTATGTGGCTAGAGACCGGATACATACGTAGTAAAAGGTGGAGGCGTTTGTATGCCGTGGAGGCAAATTTTAATTTGTGCCTGCACCTTCAGACTCAAGATATGAAGGATCATACCTATATCATCATCGGAGAAGGGGTCCCCTTCACCCTCCCAGAGTGAATTTCCTGGGACATCCATTCCTGGGAAGATTGTTGCATTTATTAACACACACGTGAATGATCCAGACCAGCAAACTGTCAGAACTTCTGCTTTTAGTGCTCACAGTTGTTGATGATCAGTGAATTTGCATTTGATTAGCAGCACCTGGTTGCGACTTACCCTCTCAATGGAAGCAGTAAGGGACTCCACAGAGTCCTGTGAAAACATTCTTTTTCATAACTTCCCAGTGTGAAAACTGCTTTAAATCTGTATTCTTTCTAATATTCTGCAGGGCCGACACCTCTAAATCAGATTGCATCGAAGTCTATGAGAAAAATAACCCTTGGGTCCCTTAATCTGTGACTTTCGTAACCATTTTGCTTATGTTTTAAGTTTTAAGTCTTATTAAACATCATAAGTTAAGGTCACCACTAGAGTCAAAAAGGATTTATTTTAGGGCAGGCTCACTTTGACATTGACAAGTTGCTACCGCATGAGCATACAGTGTCTCTTTTCTCAATAAAATCCGCCCTTGCCACATCTGGCAAAAATTCTCACTTCACAGATTCAAGACAGTCCAGATGTCACAGTGGCTACGTCCATCTTTTATACAGTCTTTGGAAAGAAAGCAAAAGCTAGCCTGTGAGATGGCATCAACTAACATCAGCTAAAACTAAAGCTACATTTACATACAGAGTTCCTCTAGCTGTTATCTGTGAATGAAAAAATTCCCTTTGTGAATTTATATTCACTGTGTTCTGTGACCTAAGTAAATGAAGCTTTGGTTTAAACAAATATTGATGCAGAGGGAAATACAGGCTACAGCTAAATATCTTAAATAACCAGCTTAGCTAACCTAACTAGCTACTCTCTGAGCTTAACTCAGTGAACCAAGTGAGATTTGGTTTGGTTAAGCTCTGCTTAAATTGCATACTTAATGTAGTAAACAATTTATTATATCTAGCCTATTGTTTTCAATATAAATATGAATAGTCAGTCAGACACCTAACACTGACTGTAAATAATCAAGCTCATGCTCTCTACCAAACTATTTAAAATGGACACACAGGCTAAAATAACACATTTGGTTTGCATACTCCACATCAGCCATTCCCAAACTCAAGAATGTCTCGGCCTACTTTCTGTGGCCTGCCCACACCTTTAATTATATCTTTAATCAACACAACACAGACGTCTTCTGGGGCCACAATTGTAAATCCCAGCATAGATACTCAATGGAGTACTTTTCATGAGCACTTCTTTTTGTTTATATGGATACATTTAAATATTGTGGCTTGTTATTTCTCCATCAGCAGCTTTTCTTTGGCACCTGGTAGGCACCGCTACATTTCTGTGGCGCTAAAAAGATATTCCGTTAATAACAATTCCCCAACAATCAAGAAAAGTAAAATAGCTCTGAATCCAAAACTGGTCACATAAATGAAGAATAACAGTAACTTTGGGAATCACTGCTCTATGTTTTGGTCTATTATTCATTTTAATTGCATACATTTTTTATCAATTTGGATTACATCGTTTTTTTTTTTTAAAAAAAGGTAAAGTAATAAACTTCATGTGATGCATATTTGTCATTCAAAAATAAATGAAATGAGTAAACCTAATGTGTTTAAAATACATAAAAATAACCAGCCTAATAAGCCTAAGTTGTTCTAAATACATAATAACCAGCTAATCTGTATTTGGAGCTGGGTTT
>VUQI01016867.1:21841-34922 GCA_015106735.1 Paratilapia polleni
AATTTTTCACCTGGACAAAAAAAAAAAAAAAAAGAAAAAGAAAAAAGTTCTCCCAAATCTTCACACTAAAGGGGCAAAAAACCCCAAAACAATCAACATTGCTTCTTCCCCACACGGTTAAAATTGTCCGCTATACCATTCAACAATGTCTCCTCAAGCACCTTTAGACAGCTTCCAGCACAGCTATCATTTTTAGATCACTCCATAGAAGTCCCGTTCTGACCACTTGCACATGCTCATTTGTGATTTCCCCATGGACCTCAAAGTTGTGCACAAAACATCCACTTCTGTGTCAAACTGGGTCATCACTGGTGATGGAAGTCAGGTACCAAACAGAAGTTTTCAGTGGAACAGTCAGCTGTGTCCAAGCCCAAAGGTGGCACATCAGGTTAGGTACATGACCACGAGGTACCTTATTGTGACATTTGACACCGTTCACCATGAATCTGTCCCCCAAGGTCAGGTTGTTAATGTATAGTTTAGCTGTAACACCCTGAAGTGTCTGAGCGAGAACATTCGCCACAAACAACTTCAACTTTGTGCCGTTAACGTGCCATTGTGCAGCCACCCACAGTGCACTGTAAAAGGCAGGAGTTTTTGGCCACATTGACACAATCACATTGTTGCTCACCCTTTTAGCCAGACTCGGCTGCTTGCGACTTCATCCACTTCCCCAAATTGAATTTCGAGTTGAAGAGTCACCATTTTGACGCTGTGGAGAAGAATTCCCACTGTGCCGAGTTTGAAACACTCCCTGCACAAAATACCAGTCAATTTTCATTAAAGTCTCTCTGCAGTTGCTAGCAGACAGTTGTTGAGTCTACTATCCTGATCTCAGTGACATTAATATAAAAGAGGCTTTTGGTAAATTATATTAAAAAAAAAAAAAATGTCAGAAAAAAAAAAGATAATAATATTTCTGATGTCTCAGCACTGTTAAGACTTCTGAAAGATTGATTTAAGTCATTTTAACTGATAGTCAGTGTTATTATGTTTTCAGTTTTATTTTGTTTGGAGTTTCAGGGATTTGCAAAACTACAAATTTTTATGAAGAGTATTGGGTAAGAAATCATGTGCAGGCTGCAGTCTTTGATTTTACAAAATGGTCACAATAAACTCAAGGTCCAACAAAATTACATAGCAAACCTGACCTAAAGTGCCTGCAGGAAGTCTAAAAACAGCAGCAGCACTGAAGCTGGTCCAAAAGTGCACAATTAGACAACCTTGAAGGGGACAATGGCCAGATTTAAACGAGGTATGTTTTTTTCCTTTTAGATGGGAAGAGTCGGAGAACCTTTTGATCTCACCTCGTATAACATGCTACACATAACACGCTTTCAGTGATCACAAACATTTCTAATTTCGTACACCAACAATCACCAGTTAATTTGATTCTCAATTTAATTTCTTTTGGTTCCATTTGCCTGCATAATTTTAAAGAAAATCTATAAAGTCAGTTTTAAGACTTTTACTTCCACAGTGTCTGGATGTTTCTTAATATACTTTTTTTCTTTGCATTGCACTTGTCAGTGTCCCCCCCCCCAACCAGCACAAAATCCTGATATTGACAGTGTCAGTAAAATTACAGTAAGAGTTTCCCACCGTGGGCGGAAGCAGCTGTGTGAGAGCGAGCGTGAGGAGGAATGAGGATTGAGTTCAGCTGAGGCTGGATTGACAGCTCTGCAGAGAATAAAAGGAGAGTTTTTATTTAGTGCTGAGTCATAAGGAGAGCACAGTGTCATTCAACAGAAGAACAGAGAGATGCTGCATTAACTGGACCACCTCAGAGTTCACAGAACAACCTGACTGCAAAACAGTGTGGTTAGACAGATGGTGTGATCATGCAGTGCAGCTTCAATTTAGCTGAACAATTAGTCAACCAAAAGAGAAGGAAATCAGACTTTTTACTGCTGATGAATTAACTACACAGAGAAACTCAACTCATGTACCTGTGGTGCTGAAGTTGAAGAGCATCGGCAGTTCTCGGCCGCTGGGCAGCCGCGTGTTTGGCTGGCGCAGCTCATCGAAGAAGGCATGTGCGCAGGCCTCTAGTGGGGAGAGGCGCGAGGCCGGCGTGTACTCCAGCAGCCGAGAGCAAAGAGCAATGGCCTCTGGAGGGGTGCGAGGTTTAAATACCTGAGGAACAACGAGAGCTTTACTCAAAAGCCCAGAATATCAGAACGAAACAATTACAGAGCATTTTTAGGTCCATGTATAAGCATGTTTAATAAATGCAATGCAGGGTTTAATTCACTGTTTAACATCTGGAAGTTAATTCAAAATAACAGTTACAGCCTCTTCAATGGAGGCGTTCTGCATCTACAAAAGCAGTTTTTGAAGTAGAGAGCCAGCTCCTTTGTAGTAAATTTACAAGGGTTTCTTCTCTTGGCTGTATGCTGCGTATATACTCTTTAGATGTCTCATTTAATCTACTCTGAGGAGAACATTAAAACACCTCAACACTCAGGTTTAAATAGCCTGTGTGGCCCCCATCATCACCTTCACAGGATCTCTCTGCTTTTGTTCTAATAAACTTGTGCAGTGCATCTGCATTTCAGAGATTTTCCTTGTGAAAAAATTCCTTCATGTAGACTTGCAGCTGGTACACATGGAGTTTCAACTTTTGTAGAGGTCATCCACTTTACGCCTGTACAAAATGTGTCTCATAACATTTTGAAAAAAACATAAAACTCAACAAAAGTATACTGACGATGTTTTTCTGACCCATAGGTGATTTTTTGAGAAAAAAGTCATTAAAGGGCTTTGAAAAGTCAATAAACCTACTGATAAGGACATTAAGCTGGTAACAATGAGCCTGGTGATTACTGCTGAGTGACAGCACTTTATGCTCGCTGCTGTCATCCTCACCAGAAGTTATGTCACAACTGCTGGTGAGCGCTGTGCTTTGGTGTCGTTCGGGCTTGTCGTGCACCTCTCAATATTTCTAACTGCTTGTGCTGAGTTGGAGACAAGTGTACGAGCTTGTCAATCTTTAACGCAGTTTCAATTACATATAGTGACGCAGGAGCTCAGGGATTCTCAGGTGACAGAGAGGGAGATGCTCCAACAGCTGGAAAAGATTAGACATTCTGGAGAAAACCTCCATGACTGCTTTGTTTCCTGTTTTGACCCCTTCTATTCCTGCACCAGAGCTGATGAAGAGGATATATATATATATATTTTTTTTTACCGAGTTGCAACACCTATTGTTTAGGAGAAAACTGTAGCGAGTCCAGTGCATCTCAAACGCCAGTATAAATGTCTATACGTGATGATGTCACAACCACCACTGCAATGACCATAAACGAGGCTTGAGAAGGATGTCAAGCACCCAACCTGAATAAGACTTAAACTGAAAGATACACAAGAACAAATGACTCTCTCTGCTACACTACAGAGGCTACCTGTTAGATACACATCTGATTTTAAACTTTCATTAATTACTTTTAAAGCCTCGCATGTCCTCACCACCTATATTATAGATTTACTCTCCTTCATAAACGGAATCACTGCCTGCATTCCACAGGTCAGACAAAAGGAAATTTTCTCTTAGACGCCCTGCAGCTGACGAACTCTTTTGCAAAAGATCTGAGGTTAGCAATTTCAGTATCTACTTTTAAATCACTTCCCAAAGCTTGTTTACAGAAAGTAATTTTTATTACACACCATTTTTTGATTCAATTACTTTTTTTTTTTTAATTTATTTTAACTGTCATATTATTAAGTTTGTTCAGGGCTTATTTTTTTTATTTATTGTTGTTTTAATTCATTGTTGACTGTGATTATACAAGTATCTTTTGTTTTTTGGGACTGCTACTCAGACAAAACAATGAGGCAATACCTTGAATACTATTACCTGGAAATTTAGACCAAACAAGACAATATTTGACAGTTTTATCAAGTAAAAAAAAAAAAAAATATCCATGTATCAGATTTTCTTTCTTAGTTCGAGGACATTGGATCTGTCTTATTCACACTGCACATGTTTCCAGACAGCAAAAATCTGGAAAACCTGAGTGTGATGCTGTTATTTGTCCTCAGGTGTTTATTTACCTTGGTCCATGGATGCGCTTTGATCTGAGGGAACTTGAATTCTGTGTAGTTTGGATTCATCTCTCGAATCTGTTCCCTCGTTGGTGTTCCTAACACCTGAGAACAGATGGAGGAGGAGTATGAGCCATTTACTTCAGGCATGCAGTCTCTACATGTATGTGACTGACCTTTTAATAATAGGAATGAAAGGTGCGAGAAGACAAAAATAGCACAAACCAAGGTAATACACGGATACTCACCTTTATAATCTCTACTAGCTGGTCCACCCCGCTGTCACCGGGGAATATCGGTTGTCCAAGGAGCAGCTCTGCCAGTACGCAGCCAGCTGACCAGATGTCGATGTTTGCCGTATAGTCTGTGGCACCAAAAATGAGCTCAGGAGCACGGTAGTATCGTGAGCAGATATACGACACGTTGGGTTCACCGCGAACCAGCTGTTTGGCACTAAAGGAAACAAAGAAATTACATTAAGTGGTAGCAAAGACTGCAGAAAAGAAAGTTTGAGTACTGAGGCCTGTACTTCAAAGCAGGGTTAGAAGCTTAGTGAGGTAACTGCTCCGGAGCAGGCTATATTTGAGATAAGAGATCAATACCAAAATCAAATGACTCCCTACTGACCAATCAGTTCTCTGGAAAATAGCATCACCATTCCTGGAAGATCGCTCTGTGTGCACACAGTAAGAGGGGCTCAAGTTTTTAGAGAGCAGCTAAAGTTTTTCTCTTTCCCTGAGCATCAATAGGAAATACAGACTCTTAGGAATAACTTTATTCCTTGACCTTTCCCTACAGTCTGTAAGCAATTTTAAAGCAATTTTTATGATCTATAGGCACTAATATAGCAATACAACTCTAAAACAGCCTTGTCTTTGGTGACCTTATATAAAATTTGCAAGTCAGCCCACTTCCAGGTTTGAATTATGATTTTTATATTTAATCAGAAAGATTAACACCGCCAGGACAGAATAAGCCTAACACTTTCTTACACACCACAGGAATATGTTCATTTAAAAAAAACATTAATTTAACTGAAGACATTTTGCATTTATAGTTCAATCTTTTGCCAAAGGCTTGGAAGGTCATCATCCTCTGAGAAGAAGATCAGTACTAAAGCTGATATCACACAGTTGAAAAACTCACCGGCAATGCCAAAATGTCAAAACATCATACTTTTAGAAAGCACTTAATAGCTGGAAAGGTTGTGTTTAAATCCATAAGCTGTAACAAAACACACCAGCTATGCAGCTGGGTTCTGAGTGCAAACATACTTCTGCAAGAGACTATGAGAACAGACATGTATACACTTCCCCAGTGTGAAATAAGATTACAAGAATTTGCTACCAACGATAAAAAAAGAGCTGTGTTCCTGACACTATTAACTTACACAGTCTGAGTTTTTGGTAGCTTTCCTTTCTGGCTCTAATGCAGTGACAGTCAAAGTGCTTCAAGAGCACACACATTCATACAGCGCTATTTAGTACTATACACACTGTACAGCACTTTCCTTTCACACACACTCGCAGCAGTTGTGTTGCTTTCAGCCTGTTTTATGTTTAACCTCTCTGTATTTTTCTAATATTATACTTTGCTTTTCCTTTGTAAAATACAACGCTGTACTTCCAGTCGACCTCTCCCTGTTACATGCTGGAAACTCCACCTCTTTCGTGTGAACATGCTCATAGCTAGATTAGAAAATCCTGGGTTGAATTATCGAGTTGCTAACCAACTTCATGTGCCTGTTATTGATTGCAGATGTTAGAGTAAAGCCAGAACAGGGGACAAGGGGGACTTGTGCCCTGTGTAGAACAGGGCACAAGTGTGAGATATTAGAAATTAAATGGTTATCAAGAATTTGTTGTCACTCCTCAGAAATCCTACATTAGAAATTCTTAAGCCACCACTATGAAACGAAAGCAAGTTCAAACTGAGTCCCTTCATACTCCTGGGCTGTTTTTTCTGCACAGACAAATCTTTTTAGGCAGATCAATATAATGCTGCTGCTGTTAAACTAAGTTCTAGTGTGCATGAAAATCTGTTCGGGTAGCTCACCTGCCGAAGTCACACAGCTTTAGGACGGCAGTTTCTGGGTCGACAAGCAGGTTTTGGGGCTTGATGTCTCTGTGACAGACACCTTGGGAATGGATATAAGCCAGACTGCGAAACAACTGGTACATGTAGACCTGAGGAGATTAAAGTAAATACAAAAATCAAACACCAAACAAATAAGAGTAAATAATTGTATAAATATGTTGCCATTTGTCCGGAGACCTTTTGAGGATGTGGGGAATGGGAAAACCAGATTGTTTGAAAAACAGGAGCTTTACAATGTTTTAAACTGTTGGAGAATAGATGATCTCTTGTGAACTGTTTAAGAAAAACCCACTGTAAAAACCTTAACAGAAAAATACTGCGACTTGGACAACATAGAAATGTTTTGGAATGGGGGAAAAAAAAAGAGGAAAATTACCTTCACATATATGATAGGAATAATGCTCTTGGCCTTGTTAAAATGCCTGGCAACCCTGTAGACCGTCTCAGGGACAAAGTCCAGCACCAGGTTGAGGTACACTTCATCTTTCTGTACAGGGTGGAGAGATCGACACACAGGTAACTGTGACTAAAGCGTTTATGGTTTAAGACAACTAAGCAAACAGAGTGACTGGCCTGCCATGATCTTCCATGCTGACATACAAGTCAAACCTCTTGATAAAAAAAAGAAAAAAGAAAAAAGTTTCCAGTAAGTGACATCTGCAACATTAAATCTGATTCTATATTTGTCAGTCCAAGAAACTGATTGCTTCCCTTTTTTAGGGTCAGGGTATTTTTTTAATGCTACATCTGAGCATTTATATATACACATTATGAACATGCATCACTTCCTTTTCTTTACAGTTTTAATATATTGAAACTTACATCCATTTTTTATGAACTATACTATAACCTGTACTTGCTTTGTTTTAATATCTCTTCTTTCAACTCTTTTTAAAATAGTCTACAGTAAAATAGTCAATAACCCCTTTATTTTCTTACCTTCTCACCACTGGAGTAGAAGAAATAACGTAGTCGGACAATGTTGCAGTGGTCCAGCTTCCTCATGATCTGTAGTTCCCGATTCTGCAAAGACAAGAAAACACACAACTGTAGGGGGGAAATCAAGTAAACTATTTTGAATTTTTTTTTCGGGGGGGGGGTTAAGATTATGACTGATAAGACAATGTTAACAGAAACAAAATTACAACCCTACCTTGAACCTCTTATCCTGCAGAACCTTTTTGATGGCCACCATCTCCTGTGTGTCGATGAGGCGAGCTTGGTACACGACGCCAAACGACCCATTGCCAATGACCTGCAAGGTTTAACAGAACAGGACAGTCAGACTGAAGAAAACTATCATAGCCCATCAGGTAATCAAGTACAGACATTTTTCCTAAAATAGTTCCAAGCCTTCAGTGCTAATATGTTGGATCTAGCCACCTTTGACAGACAGATAGATCGTGCAATTTTTTTTGGAAGTATGTTTAAAGTCTGTAGCAGATATGTTGTAGAGAGTCTTCAGCAGCGATGCGTCACACTGACAACTGACTGGGGATCTATGATTCAGCGGGAGATCTATAGTGTAGGTACGTCATAATCGCAAACCCCCCGAAACTCTACGGCGTAACCTGACGTGCAACTACACTTGAGGGATAAATGTTTGTGTTAAGTGTCCCGTGAGGGACTTGAACTGTGGTCCCTGGTGTGAGCATTGAAACGATAACTGGAAAACATCCACATTGTATACATAGACACGAATCAGCACATATGAAACTGGACAGATGAAAAATTGTATTCAGGAAAACAAAAATAGGGAGAGGACACTAATGATCAAGAAAATGTATTAATAGATTAAATGATCTGGCTATTAAGCAAAGTCCAGATATGGGCACAGGGAAACAGTACACGAATAAATCAAAATTCTTTGGCAATTTTCAGTCTGATGAGTTGTATCCTTTGAGAACACGGGTATTAAAAATGGTAATAATGCACAGTGACAGATGTTTGCAATCACAGTTTTTTTTTCTGCTGAATATTCTTGCCAAATTATACAAAGCTACTAATTTATTTGTATGTAACACAATGATAATGTTCCACTGCTGCAGCTATCAGAAAAGTATAAGTATTTATGATAAAAGTCCAAACAATGATTTTATTGACTTTAAGATAACAAGTGTGATAAATCTGACTTTACACACACCTACAGAGCCATTAAGTAATCTTAGAAGTGATAACAGCCTGGCTCAATGCAACACTCTCGCTCTGTGTGGTTTCACTGGCCTGCAGCTGACCCAGTTATGTTTTCAGAAGAGACGAGCAACAGAAAGTAGGATATAAGGTGTGCCTTTAAAGTCATAAATTTTAGGCCTCGGCAGAATGATTATGGAAACACTATTATTGATCAATATATTTATTAATTCTGCAGCCATTTTGTGCTATGTGGTGATTAATGGGGACCTATTATGCTTTTCCTTATTTCATGTCATCTACACACTGTTACAATGGTGGATTCTCATATAAAACATG
This sequence comes from Paratilapia polleni, assembly GCA_015106735.1. Lineage (NCBI taxonomy): Eukaryota > Metazoa > Chordata > Actinopteri > Cichliformes > Cichlidae > Paratilapia > Paratilapia polleni. Next base: position 30,452 of record VUQI01016867.1, read on the forward strand.
GGCAAAGTTTCAAATAGCATTTAAGTAATCCCTGTGAGCCAAAAGCTCAGGCTTCAGATTTTTTCCACTAGTAGCTCTATACGATGTTTCAGGGACAGGAAAACCTTAATATGGTCATCTGTGAGCAAAGAAGCCCCAGCCCCACCCATCCCCTGTTTAAACCTTCTGTTTGTGAAGGGCAGCCAATCAGAAGAAAGCTGGCTCAAAGGGAGAGGAGCTAAAACTGCTCGTTTCAGACAAGAGGATGAACTGAAGGGCAGCACAAAGACCCAATATAAGAAAAATAAGGATTATTTTAAACCATGTAATCATGCAAAACTACTCCAGTAGAGTCCAAAAATAAAAATACGAAGTTGGACATGAGCATGATAGGTCCCATTCAAAGTCTAAGAGTGTGTTCACACCAGACAATTCCCACCAAACGAGAGAAAACATACAAAGTCTAGAAGCTATATTGTGTCTATGTGGGTTGAAAATATTTAAACTTCGGTGAAAAATCTGCTTGATGAGGCATCATGAAGACCAGATCAGCTGAAATTCACCCACAGACTGTGGCTTATCGTGACGCCACTAACAATCAGAAATGGAGGACAAGCATTGTCACCATTTGTGGGCATGTAAAACTGTATGATTCAACATCAGTTTGTAATTTTGCGAACTGTACAAATTAATTTTGTTCTTGGAAAAAACTGTATGCTACTGAAAAGTAGCTGGAAGTCCTTAAAATGTGGATTGATATTAATAATTTGTCTCTTAATATTAAGAAAACTAAAGTTATGGTTTTTTGAAATAAAAAAAAAAAAACTGCAGAAGATACAGAACTAAAAGTCTGATTTGTGTGTGTGTGTGTGAATTTATGTAGCCAAATTTCTATGTTAAACAAGGGATGTATTAAACTGTAAGACCTTGTGTATAATTTGTTGCTCACTTATACTTTCTTACTGTGTGGAACTGTGGGTATGGACCTTTAAAGTGACAATAAATGTACATTTATTCTGATTATTATTATTTAAAAAAAAGAAAGAGTAAAAGTCATACACAAGGCTGGTTACTATGATCACAGTGATCCACTGTTTTTAAAGTCCCAGGGCATGAAATTTAATGATTTGGTTTACTACAAAATAATACAAATAATATTCAAAGCAAAATCAAAGTCGCTCCCAGACTGTACATTAATTTTGTCATTTCATGAGTGCAAATGAGATTTGAGAGGTATTTCTAACTTCAGTGTAGAAATATGCTCAAAGAAGACATTAAAAGGAGATGTAATTCTGCTGTTAGGGTTTCATTATGGAGCAACGGTAACATAAATATAAAAATGTGTAATTCACAGTTTTCAAAACAATGGTCTACAGACACATTTTTGAGGGTTGCATGTATAAATAATTTTCTTGTTTTCTTCTTTTTGGAAGGTAGAGTAGTCGGGAATGTATAAGCACCGTTTCTGCCTGAGCCTGTTCAGTCACTACTTGGCACATAGACTGTGGACTTTATATGTACAGTTCACACTGTCTGTGTAAACTGTATACAGACAGAGCAAATAAAGGAGGGGACTTGGAGAAATCAAGTTGTACTTGCACAGAGCTTCTGTTTGGTCTTGGTTTTAATTTCTCACCTTGATGTCAGTGTAGGAGACTTCCTGTGGGCGGTCCGGTCCCTGACCCGGTGTGGCCACCACTGTTGTCACCTTCCCGCTGTCTCCTAGGAAGCAAGCAGTAAGAGTCGTCACATGAGGTCAAGATATGAAGGAACATAATGACAAATCAGACCCATTAAGTCCTTTATTGTGCCAGAAATTGCAGGTATGAGGAGGGTTTAAATGTGACCAAAGCACACACAGAAATGAAACAGCTTTAGGGTACAAACAAAACACTACTCCTCACATTCAACTTGCTCCCAGCAGCCTTTACATCTGGGCTGTCTCTCCACTGGCCGGGTGATTATTTAGGTTAATGACAGCCTAGTGAATGGATGTCAACTTTACAAAACCCTCCAAGGAAGACGAAGAGAAAGGCAGAGTTCATATTCAAGACGGTGTGACTAATTAAACTGGGAATGGACCCAAAAATAGGCCAGCCACTTTCTTTGTCCTGATAAACTGTTTTAAAGGATAACAACCTGATATAAAAGGATTATTTTGTAATATCATCCAGTTATAATCAAACACGTGCTTCCATGATAACAGGCAGACTGTGGCATTTCACTAATTTACTGTTTACCTGAGATGGATGAAAAATATTTTTCTATTAAAGCTTTCATGCATGAGCCTCAAAGGAGAGTAAAACCCTTCATGGTGTCTTCATATTTGATGACAGCTGATTAGTTGTTTTAGAGATTTTTAAGCAAAAATGACAGAAATTTGCTAATTAAAGCTTTTCTAAGGTGACGCTTTGCTGTTTTTCTCTGTCAAATTAGATTTTTAACTACATATTATTATGTATTACATATTATATTAACTACTATTTAGATGTGGCTTTGGAAAATACCAACAGGCACCTTCAGTATTTTCTCACATTGTGAGACTGTGTACAGTAATCAAAGGTCCTGAGAACAGAAACCCAGCACACACAGCTGAAACAGTGACTTTATCTTTTGGGTGAAAACTGGTCGAGGCATGATGACAAAAACCGAACTGTAGGCCGAAGGATAGTGACGTTCTTTCCATCAATCATATTATTGAAATGATGAAATTAGATGCACTTGTCTGTTTTTTAAATGCAACCACATTTGATTGACAACTTATTTAGTCACTAAGTGGTTGTGAACCGGCAGCAAAATATCTTCTCCACATACACAGAGTAGTATTACCAGAGCCTGTTTTTTAAACCTAAACGACAGCTTTAAGCCATTTACATTTATCTGAATGTAAATTCTGTCATTTGTTGTGAGCATTACACTCAGTACGCTCAGTAGGATGAGAGTGATTGATCGGGAGTTCAAGTCACCTTTGTGGTGTATGTTTTTCCTTGACATTCGCACTCTTCTCCCGATCTAAAATGTTTTATTTCGTTTTGTTAGAATCGGTAAAAAGATAAAACATTCTTGAACACAAACTTTCCTTTGCCAGAAAGTCTAAAGGAGTAACCACACAGGAAGCAACTCGCTTGTTGCACATCACTCTGTAGCTGATGGTTGTTCGCTAGCGGACATTGCAGGCCTCAAAGTTGAGAAAGGTTTAATTTGGGACCCACACACTTTACTTCGCCAGTGGTTGTGTGGACGCCCAGGCGACGTTCAAGAACAACATCCAGCCAATGGCAAACTTACATCTCACTGCTATTTATGAACCAAGGTTACTCATTGTCAAAATGTTTGTTGTGGTAATTTAGCCAGTAGACTTCAAGTCCAAACTGTGATAAAAGGAAAAAAGGGAAATGCAAGGAAAGGGCTTTTTTCTAAAGTCCAGCTAGATTTTTAGTTAAAAGTAAGCACTAATCCTCACAGGAAGATACGTGTCTCAGATCATGCAGTAAAGTCACTCTGTCCTTCAGACATTGCTCTGTTCTTTTTAGTGATTATTACTGTCCTGTATATAAAATTTCTGGCATCAACCAAAGAGGTTTTGGCCTTCCACCAAATGAAAATCACCAGGACTGTGATTTAAACAAGTTTTTCTGAGTGAGGTCTAATTTACTTGAGGTTAAAAACGTCATTTTTGTTTAATCAAATGGACAGGTCACATCAGGTAACACAGACTCTTTGCTTTAACTACATTGCTTTTGTGCAATACCCAAAAGACACATTTTGAGCCAGGAAAAACCTTGAATAAACTGTATCAGCAGGCTTCCCAGACATGGATTAAGCCTAGTCCTAGACTAAAAGAAAAATTGAGTGAAGAGGTGTGTTAATGGTCTGGGACTAGGCTTAATCCATGTCTGGGAAACCGAGTCTGTGTCTGGCCCATGATGTGATGGTCATTTCTCAGTGTGGCCCTCAGTACAACTGAAAATGCCACCCCTGCTTTAACTTTAAATGTAATTTTCCTGCCTGATCTGTGCAGCTCCATTTAAATAATGGAGCTGCACTCTGTCATGTAGCTGTCATGGTGCTGTATCACTGCCACTCTATGTCCACACACTTAATGCTCTGTTTACCAAACAAGACAATGCACTTATTGATATGGGCCTCTTTCACACAGAACTGCATGTCCCGGTGTTCCTGCACGTCCCTGTCCACACAGTAAAGCGTCCTGGTTATCCAACAGGCACTATGGCAGTATCTGTTACCACTGAAACTGCGAGGCCTGCAGTATGACTGTGTCAGCGGGTTCTCTACCTCAATGACTGGGTTCAACCTCTGAAGACTGATGAATACACACACAAGTTCAAGTTTAAAGTAGGACAACTGTCTGTGATGCTGCTCCTCTTTTTACATTTTACCCTTTTCCGGCTGCTGTTTTTTTTTTTTTTTTTTTTTTTTTTCAATATTAACAAAAATTTTTTTTTTTTTTTTTTTTTTCTTTCCTTTTTGT
>VUQI01016867.1:67533-78676 GCA_015106735.1 Paratilapia polleni
AGCGTGGGGGTTGAATTTTTTTTTTTTTTTTTTTTTTAAATCTTATATGGAGTAACCCACGAGCATAAGGTGGTCATGACAGAGGAAATCATAGATTGTAAGTCATTATAAAGTGAATACAGTAATATACAAGACTGCTACTGTAAGTATTAGCTATCACCTAAAAAAGAAACAACCAAACACCAATAAAACTCTTTCAAAAGCTCAGTGAAATTGTAGTAAAATAGTGTGTATTCATTTTTAATTATGATTATTTAAGTATTACTGCTGTTTGCGTTAGTAATTACATAGTTACTTTAAAAGAAAAAATGCATTTCTGAATCAGATATATTGGCCTTTAAAATTTGAATGTGATTTTTATGTTGTATTTATTGTTTAATTATAACTGTTTGCTTGATGTTTTGATCCTTGATGTCAGAGGGGAAAAAAAGGGTCCGATTTACAAAAATAATCAAAAAATCTAACAGCATGAATTACCTTAATCTGCTGCACAAATGCTTCACTAATCTATGAATTTTATACAGTGGTTAGACTGATTATATCTAGTTTTTTTTTGTTTTTTTTTATAATAACGGCTTAGTTGTTTAAGAAAATGAAAAAGACTGCTTTGGATCGGCAGAAACTGCATGGGTATCGGTACCGGGGATGAAAAAGTGTTAATGAGCCAAATGACTTATACTGTACATGTGTTAAAAGACCTAAACCTCACTGCAGAAACACTTTATTACAAGTAAAGTCCTGCATTGAAAATATTAAAAGTACAGAAACAATAATGGCTCCTTTGACTCCACACTACATTCTTTTTACTGATGCAGTAATGGAAAAAGCATCATTTTACTGCTGTTGCTGCAGCTAATGACAATTTTTTGTTATGTATGAATAAGCAGTTTCATAATTACAAGTAAATGAAACACTAAGCTAAACTTCACAGAAAATGATTGGTCACTTTACAAGAAAAACCAAAAGATGGATTTTCTGTTGATTAATTGCAAAATTAAACTTGTTTTTACATGGGTGGAAAAAAGCAAAAGGGAAGCACAAATGCCAAGAAATCTGATTAAAATGTGAACATAACAGTTATCACTATTAGAAAATATTCTATGAGGGCGTCTGCAGTAGGATAACGGTTAAATTGTTGACTTCGTCCTGAGAGCGACAGGAAGCACAGGAAATCTTGTTGCTACACTGGGTGTCAGATAAAAGGATGTATTAATAAAAAGAAATGTTTAAAAGAAAAGCTTTTGTGAGCAGGCAGACAGAAAGTCTGAACCGGCTGTTAGAGAGTGAACTCAGTGTCAAGCTGTGACTCCATGAATATGGTGTTTTTTTCTCCTTTTCTTTTCTACTGAACATTTTTGGCAAATACAGCAAACACACACGCAAAAGAAAGATTAAATAGACAAAAGCAGGCGAAGGCACAAGAGTAATATTTACAGTGTCCATGTAGATAGTGATTAAACCATGGGAAACAAGGAAGAAATAATTTTAAAAAGCCATAATAATGAGTCAGAGAGTTGGGATGGGGTAAAGCAGAGGTATTGAAGGAATAACAAGCTCAAGGAAGTGCCTTTCAAGATACTACAGAGAATTAACCCAGTGAAACTGGTACTGAAAAGATGCAAAATGTATATTGATTATAAAATGAAAGCATTTCCCATCTATTTGTTCACTGTGATGTTCTGAGTGGATGTTGCTCTTTTTTCTAGAGAAGAAACTCAGGAGGAATGTTTCGATAAATACGTTTGATGCAATATCTTATTTTGGTCAAAATGAAATTGAAAAGCAAATACTCTATACAGACAAAAGTATTGGGTGACACCTGTTAATCTCTGAATTCAAGTGTTTTCAGTCCCATTGCCACCTAGCCATGCAGTCTGCCTTTACAAACATTAGTGAAAGAATGGGTCGTTCTAAAGAGCTCACTGAATTTGAGTGCGGTACTGTAATCGGATGCCACAGCTGCAACAAGTCAGTTAGTGAAATTTCTTCCCTCCTAGATATTCCACCATCAACTGTAAGTGGTATTATTGCAAAGTGGAAACACACAACCACAGCAAGTGCTGAGGTGCATAGTGTGTAAAAGTCGCCAACGCTCTGCTGACTCAATAACTGCAGAGCTCCAAACCTCCTCTGGCTTTAATATCAGCACAAAAACTGTGCGCCAGGAGCTTCATGGCATGGATTTCCATGGCTGAGCAGCTCCTGTAAGTGCAATGTGTAGGTGGCCCAGTACTTCTGTCCAAACAGTGTACATAGTCTTCAAAATTAGCAGCACTGTTTCTTAACCTTCAAGGGACCAAGTCTGTTATTTACGACCTCAGCCATGTATTTAAATGCACCGTGATCGCTTTGATCATGAAAATATTTCCTAACATAAATTTGTCAATCTACGTCTCCTTCAACTTTTCATAGTTTTTAGCAGGAATTGGTCCATTGGTGTGGGAAGGATAATGAAAATATATGTATATGTAATATATATATATATTTTTTAACATTACAGGGATTGATTTTATTGTAATTTTCCACCTCTAATCACTACATTGTGATGCTTTGCAGTAAACCATGGCTAACAGATGTAGAGTAGCAACATTCAGTGCTGCAGAAGTTTTGATTTTGATGTTTTTGCACAAAATATTTTAAATATTACACATCTAAATTTACAAACAAGATTTAGCCTCACACAGCCTCACTGTAATTTGTTGAAGATCAAAGTATTTCAGAGTCACCAGTTCATCTTTATTTTTGGTGTCAAAATGATCCTAGCATACTGTAACACATAATTCACTCAAACATACCGTAAGTTTTATATTTTTCTTTTCTAGTTTTATTGAACATTTGTTTAGTAAGACGTAACAGACAAGAATTGTCTAAATAAATGTAATTTTGTTCATACAGTTTGTGTTTTCAATCATAAAAATGATTAAATACCATAATTAATGACATCAGAACATTTTAGAATATCTGTCATAAATGAAGGAAACCGTATAAGTATGATGAACACAAATAGAGCCATTTAAAAAGTGTTATCTAAAATAAAGTATAAGGAGTTGCTAAAGTAGCTTGGTCACTTGAAGGTTAAATACCATTTAAATGCAGTTTTTCTCATGGCATAGTCTTGTTTAACCCACACATTTCGGCATACAAGCTTTTGCTGGGGAGTTAAACTGATTTCATGGAAACAACGTTGGAGTTTTTTGACTTTTAAGCCTGTTTTTGTCACACTTGACTGGTGCTTCTTTGCATGCAATTTTTATGCAAAGGTGTTGTTTCTCTCTCCATTCGTTCGGACAGGGGATTGGAGAGATGTTCTTCTAGGACTTTGGGTAAAGTCATATCTGTTTATAGGCATATGTGTGAATGTGCTCATGTAGGGGGATGTTTCACTTTTGTGTGGCAGTGAACAAAAACAGAAAAAGAAAGCAAGAGCAAGAAACTGGGAAAGGAGCGATAAGAAGAGGCTGATAAATAACATAAAAACAGTGGAACGGAGCTAATATACCAACTCTTTTTTAATGTGTCGACTTTGTTTTTATTAATGCCGCTGTCCTCTCCATTGAGATGTAGGCAGATAACAGGTGTAACCACTGTAACATTAAGATATTGCTGATGTATTTCTTTTGGCGACAGCAGCCTTTGTGAGCCTAGTGACCCTGAAACATTCATAACCAGCCAGACAGCCGCGCAGCACGTCTGAGTCACTCTGAAAGAGCAATAACCCCGCCAGATGCAGAGACGCAGCCTGAGACTGAGAGGAATGAACAAGCACAGACTATACAACTCCTGCCAGACATATATACACACACACAGATACACACACACTGATGCAGCTGATAGAAAAGTTGTTTGTTTCTTTTGAATTCTGCTGGCAAAGGTGGATTTAAATGCACCTGTTCCAAGTATAGAGTCCTTGAGAGTTTTAAAGCCAGTGATTCAAACTACACCGACAAACTGCATCTAATATAATCCACAGTTACTACCCGCTTTCACATGAGTCATACCGAGAGTCGCAGAAAGGAAACAAACACTGTGTATGAAGTGTTTGCTCAAAATGAGTTGACACCATTTAAATGGAGCACAAAGGGACAGAAGGTCTCCGGTTAACTACACTTTGTTGTTTCTCTGTTTTTCGGTTCAAGAAAAACAACAAGACTTTCAAATAAACATAAAAACTTTAGAATAAAATATCCCAGGCAGTGAGCATAAGAACAGATTTCCAGACTGACTGCTATCTCGCTTTAGTAAGTCACTGAGTTCATATGTGAGTAGCAGACAGATATAAATGACTGCACTTGCATGTAAACAAGACCTAAACTGGTTCAACAGTTGTCTAGCTGTTGCTTCTGACTGGCCAGGGGATCACTTTACACTCTACACTTCAATTTAAATAAAATCTTTTGTTTCTTGTGCTTATTCCACTTCTCCTCAAGTACATTTGCCATCAGTTTTTTGGTTTGAAAAAAGTAATGTATTACATATTACTCGCTATTTTTTTAAAACTCCAATCTAAACCCCAACTCTATGTTTTAGAGAAAAGCAAAAAGGACTTTTCTGGAAAAATGTAAATAGTTTTTTATGCATATCAGTCAGAATGACTTTTTTTTGTCTCCTGATTGCAAAGACCTGGGAAAACAATTTTTAAAAAAGTTAAATTTACATATTCTGACAGCACAGGGTTAGGCTCATCATCAATGAGGGCTTAGACCTCACAGGGTTAAAAAGTAATGCATTACATTATTTATTTAGTCCCTGTAGAAAGTAACTGTACTACTTCTTACATTATTTTTGTGTTACTCTGCATGCCCTGAGGTGAATTATCACATAAATGTTAACAATACAAAACTGATGCCACAGTTCTACACACTGACACATGCCTCTATCCTAATGAGGACACATGCAAGAGCTTTCTTTTAGTGTTTAAGTATCAACACGGGGCTGATAACAAACAGCACAAACAGCACTTCACAAACAAATGTTGAGGACACAGAGATTCTGCTGTAACGGAGGCTACAATGCTGCAAGCCTGACTTCTCATCTCTGCTCTTGTTACCTGTTAAGAATTGAGCTTTGGCTGCTTGTCTGAGGTCAGCATCCACTTTGCTGCTAGCTTTGTGTTACCATGCTATCTTTGCAAATTTTTGCAGAGTCAAGTCAGTTTCATATGTATAGACCAGTGGTTTTCTAACATTTCTTCCAAAGAGCAAGCCAACATTTCAAGCCACATCTGTATTCATATCTGCAGAAAAAAAGCCTTTATGCTACCTAGACTGACATGAATGACAATTTTGATTTTATTGTTAAATGAAGGCACTTTTGAGCATCACACCTAGCATTTTTTTACCTTGCAATAAGCCTACTAACACTTAACTCGCATCCATCCACCCTTATCAGACACTTCCACACAATCCAACAGATGTTCTTGGTTTTCTCAGTTCATATCCTGTGCTTTCTTTAAAGAAGTCTCTCTGAGAAAGGATCTTTGTGTTCCAAGAGACTTTTTAACTTGCTTGGCACAATGTTAGCTTTAGTCAACTCCTCTCAACAAATGACGCACTCGGGCTGAAGGCCGCTGACATCGCCGGTCCAGCTGAAGCCAGAAAACAGGAAGCTTTTGGAGTAATTTCTCCTAACAGTTTTTGTTCCTTCTTTAGGTGGTTTTGTGCATTTTCTCCACACAAGAAAGTGATCAGTTTTGTCATGAACAATATCCTCCTCACTATCAATCAGGGCCTTTGTTGTGTCAAACAGGGCATTCAGTGAATGTAGAGGTGCACATATGCACATATAGAGGTTCAAAGTGCTTCACAGAAACAAAATATTACAAACATGAGGAAAGAAAAAAACAATTAAGAAAGGTGATGTCATTTTAGCAGCAGTGGATAGCACTTTCTGGCCTTCTTGCAATAAAAATCAAAGTAATGTTCATATCTCCACTCCTCAGAAGTTGTAGAACGCTCTACTATTTTTTTCTCCCACCACAGGAAAAGTTAGCTGACTGTAGTGCATTTTACAACTGTAATCCTCAATTACTAAGAAAATAAAAAAATGTACAAGACCTTGTGCATTTCAAAACATCACACACCAGAAAAAACCCATGCATAAAATACAAAAAAAAAAAAAAAACACCCTGTACTTACGGGTCATCTGTGTCGCTCTCTGTCTCGCTGTCGGCCCCGCCCCTGTCTGTAGGAGGATTGTCAATGGTCGGGGGAGGGCATGACGGCGATCCTCTCTCCAGGTCTGGAGGGCCTGTCCGCCCGTCACTCAACAGGGCCACAGCACAGCGAGGCTCTGAAAAAAAAAAGAAAAAAGAAAAAAAAAAAAAGCCATTTATGTGCCAGCTAGTGGAGAAGCTTCATGAAAGTAAGTAACAGTGCCGTATGTGTACGCACGGGGCTACTCTGCATGCAGCTTGCTCATGGCAGGTATTCTGGCCAACTGTCTGTGGGAGGTGTGACAAGCTCTGACTCAATCTATGTTATAATCTATTGCTGTAGTAACAAAAATACTTTATGTAAGATGGAGGAAAACATAAAGAAACTGTTCTCTCCAAGGTTTAACAAATGAATCTGTACATTATAAAAGTAAGTTGTCATTAAATCCAGATGTTAAAAGGCTTAGTTGAGACATGGTTTTTCTTATATTTATTCTGTTAGCACAGTTTGGTGGGTTTACAGAGACTGGCTTCAGTTTTGAATCCACTATTACTTATTTACAGTCTTTGTAGTATTTATTCAGATAGGCTGTGTGGTGTGTGGTGAACAAATCTAACAAAATAAAACTGGTCATGAGTAAAAGGACATAGCTTTTGGGTCTAAAAAGTGGAGCCAGTGGTGGAAAAAAAAAAGAAGTCTTATGACACAGAGGCCTATGAGAAAATGGCATGATTTGTGACCTCAATAAACACTTTCCTCGTGAGTTTAGAGTCTCAGTTGCTAACTTTAATTCTTATTTAATACAAAATGATGTTCTTTTTGGTGGAGTCCGACCACAGCGATCCTGACTTGAACTGTGTCCTACGGAGTTATTTATTCCAGTTTCTCATGCACAGTGGGGTTTTCTTTTCTCTCCCTTTCCTCTGTCCCTCTCTTAATGTTACTTCTGTTTTCTCGCTGTTATTTATGTAATTTCTCTTGTCTAATTATTTATTTTATTTTCATTTGTCTATTCTTTTGTTTAGTTTTGTGTAGTTAATATCCCTATCAATATTTTTTATGTTTTAAATGTACGTGTGAATGCATAAGTGTTGAAACTGAAATAAAAACTATGCTAAAAATAGAAGATAAAGTAGGATATCCTTCAGGGCATGGTTAACTTGCGATTGACAGTTTGCTACCATATGAGCATTAAGTGTCCCTTGATTTCTCAGTCACATCCACCCATCGCTTGTTCAGCGTTTGCTTGTACTAAAAGATACTCTAAAGAGTTGGCTGTTTGTTTTTTCCAGGAAGGACATTTAGTTTTTATTCCTGTTTTTATTTCCAAAGCTAACATCTAAAATAATATCACAGTATATAACCACTGACTGTCACCTGCCGTCATCATCTTGATGTTTTGAAAACCAGGCGTGATGAGCAAGGGGCGGATTTGACTTGAGAGATCAAGAGACATTGTACGCTCATACTGTGACTTATCACAAAGTAGGCCCAGCCTAACGCATACCCTGCTTTATCCTCCTTTTTGACTCTAATGGGGAGCAGAATTTACACAATAAACTTTGTGCTGTATTTAATAAGACTTGAAACTAGCGACTAAAACCATAAACTCATCAGGAAAGTCTTTTTGTAACTACACTGGCTTCACATTTCAGATGCGGAAGCTACATCTATCTTTTTTATGCAGTCTGTATACGTAACGGACCCACTTTGCTAACCAAACTAGCTAGCTAGCGGAGGCGTTAGCTGATCAACTCTACCTTATCATCTAAATATGGTTTTGCAACACCAAGACAGCAACGGCCCAAATGCCAAATTAAGTTTCAAAATGGTCGTCTGGTGGGTGATGTCTTGGTGGCTACATACATTGTTTAAAAATAAACTAGCTTAGGCTTTAAACACTGTGGTGAGCAGCATGGCTCACGTTAAGTACTTGTACAAATAAAAATGAACAATAAAATAAAATAAAAATAGTCTATGCTTATACATTGTTAAGCAGCAAGAAAATATTTTAGAATACTGTGATAGAATGAAGCATGCTGGCTCATTGGGAAATAATCACCAGCTAGTCTGATAACCAATTAATTATCAACAGTTAATTAAGTAATTAAGTGATTGTACAAGCAGAATTCCCAACAATTCACAGGCTCTAGTTCTGTGATATCTTTCTATAGCATTTTGGCAAAATAAGTTAAATTTGTAGTTGGCTGATCAGACAAAACAAGCAATTTTAAGTTGTGACCTTTAGTCAATATTTTAATATTAAAGTGGACCCATTCTGCTTCTCCTTATTTCCTCTCATATACACACTGTTACCGTGGTAGATGTTCATATTAAACATGGCCAAAGTTTCAAATAATGAGGTCAACATATGTACAAGTAATCCTTGTAAGTGAAAAGCTCAGGCTTAAGACAGCTCATCTTAGCTTGAGACAGTTTTTTGTACTTTTGGTTTCCACTGGATTTTCTAACCTTCTGTTTGTAAGGAGAAGCCAATCAGATGAAAGCCATCTTAAAGAAGGAGGAGCTAAAATGGCTGATTTCAGACAGAGGATGAACTGAGGGGTTGCACCAACGCCTAGTATAAGGTAAATAAGGGTTATTTTGAACTGTGAATCATGCAAGGCTACTCAAGTAGAGGATAAAAATATAGTCGGAAAGCAGACCCCCTTTAAACAGACTACAGCTGTTAAAAATATGACTTAAAGGCCTAAAATAAGGTCCCATTAAGCTATATACAAAAGAGATTTCTGTTTTCAAATTAGCTTCTAGCTTACTGACTGTCCCCACCTGCTCAAATCAGTCTTTGAATAGATTTCAGCACTTGAGTCAATAAATAGTGTTATCAACAATGTTACGAGAATAATAATGGTGTGAACACCAACTGTGGTGATTTGCAATCCTGTCGCAACTGTTTTGGGAAACACTGACTTGGCTGTTGATTTGTACTTGACTGTTTTGGCAGCCGTTATTTGAGAACATATCCCTGCATGCCATTTCCTGTTATGAATATTTTATTGTGGGAAAACTGTTTATAAAACTGTTATTAGGGCACAAGTTGGTCTTCTGTGTACCTCTCCTGGATAAAACACATGATATCATGTGCACAGAAAAGGAGCAGGGTCATTTGGTACCTTTGCTCTGATTGACAAGCTGTTGGCCATCAACAGGCTGGGCAGCCGCTCCTGATTGGCTGGGCTCCAGGAAAGGGACGAGCGAATGCCAAGGGAACACTGGCACCGACCGAGGCTCCACATTGGTCCAAACTGTGGGAAGAGAAGGGAAAGAGAGAGAGAGAAAAATGAAATGTCATCATGTTTATCCGCCTCAGTATCACAGCCTGTAAACAATAAGTATCACTCTGGCCTCTGGGAGCATGTGAAGTCCTGTGTGACCGTCACCGCTGTTAAAGTGATATGAAAAACTACACTTTAACTGGACCTGCCCGGTCTGTAGCCCATGAATGGAGTTGTGTATTCAGTCACCTATTCAGCCCCCGTCTCGAACACACACATACGCGGCAAACCCTCAGGATAATGAGAGTTGAGGGGTCATGTGATGTGCGACGAGATGAGGGAACCTGTTATTTTATCCACAGAGATTCCAGACTCCAGGCTACTCGCTGTCTAGACTGCTGCCGAGCTTCAGACTCTCAGCTGAACTGTCTCTGTAGTGGGATCTATTTCAAGCTGACACAGACGACACTGTAACAAACTGCTGTAATTTCTACGGTAAAAGTTTAGAGCAACTTCTCGTACTGTCATCTTACAAAGTTTATGTGCATCAAGGGACAGCATTTTTCCAGAAAAACACACTGCAAAATTATTGGGAAGGTGTTTTTTGACTGTAAATTATGCATATTTCAGATAAAAACTGTTGATATCAGGTTGAAAGAAGATCTTAACATGAGAGACAGTTTTGTGACATTTTGCAACTAAAATCTTTAAAAGTTGTCCATTAATGTACTTTAACAGTAATTTATAGCAATTTTACAAACCTTTTAACCAGGTAACTTCTGTAATTTGAGTAGAATACAATACAGTGCTGAAAACTAGATTATAAAAAATCTTAGATAGTTTAGATAGTCACATGTAAATACAACAAAAATATGTAAAAGGTACCCTGTAATATACTGGAAGTATCTTCACAGTAATTAGCAGGATTTCACAATAATTTACTAGCCACTTTTTTATCTGTGATTTGAGAAGAATACAAGACAATGTTAAACTAGATAAGAATTAATTGTTTTTGTTGTTGAAAAAAATCAAGGTCAAATGTACATGCAACGCATCTGGTAACAGGTAACCTGGAATATACTGCTTTTGCAATTTTAGACTAATTTATTGATAACTTTTTTGCAAGCTGTGGTAATTTTCGTTTTGTTTTTGAAAAAACAACGAAATTTATACACAACACAAATATGTAATACACCAATACTATAATATTACTTTTACAGTAATTTACAGAAATTTTACAATACTTTTTTAACATCTTTTTTGCTAGGGATTTCCTGTAAATTTTGCAGTCTATTCTTCACAGTGTACCTAGAGTAATTCAATTTAATTCTGTTTTATTTATATACAGTGCTGTGAAAAAGTATTTGCCTGATTTCTTAGTTTTTTGCATATTTGTCACACTTAAATGTTTCAGATCATCAAACAAATTTTAATATTGTTCAAAGATAACCTGAGTAAATACAAAATGCAGTTTTTAAATGATGATTTCATTTATTAAGGGAAAAAAGATATCCAAACCTACCTGGCCCTCTGTGAAAAAGTAATTGCCCCCTAAACCTAATAACTGGTTGTGCCACCCTTGGCAGGAAGAACTGCCATCAAGCGTTTGTGATAACTGGCAATGAGTCTTTCACATCACTGTGGAGGAATTTTGGCCCACACTTCTTTGCTGAATTGTTTTAATTCAGCCACACTGGAGGGTTTTTGATCATGAACGGTCTGTTTAAGGTCATGCCAAAGCATCTCAGTCAGATT
>VUQI01016868.1:4986-37466 GCA_015106735.1 Paratilapia polleni
GCTGTGCCATTTGCAGGAAACCCTTTGAACTTGCAGCCATTTGCTCTTGAAATAGTGGGTGTTTGAGCAATTTTAAAAACTGGCTGGGATTATGGAGAGGAAGAAGTTTTAAGGGCTGACATTGCTTCTTGCAGCGAGTGGCCAGTGTCATTCCAATATTTTGCCAAACAGTGACACTGAGCAAGCCAAGTATGATACATGCTTTGAGAAAATGCACCCCAGGCTATTTATGTGCACTGCTGAGGGATCAAAATATAATAAAAACTTAGCAGTATGAAAAATGGCAAGCACACTTGTAAACCTGCTTCTGTAAATTGATCTGAATGGCTGCCTTTTCACTTTTCAAATACAAATCCTCTCCTAATATATGCCTTTAGGGACGGCAATCCATGAAAACATGTGAAAGCATGTGCCTTAACAGGTTTTAAAGCCGGCCTAAAACCCTTTCATGACACGGACCTAATCTGAAGTTATTTGTTGAGTCAAAAACCACAAGTAAGCCGTTGCAGAAACCTGTTGTTCAAAAAGGAAAAAACAAAAATCAAAAGGTTTGTGTAACACCTGCCACCTGCATGCAGTGAGCAACTATAGTGAGTTTGAAAGGAAAGTGTACAGGGCCCTGTTAGTCTAATCTCTATTCATCTAGCTTGTGTCATTAATGAACCACATCCTGCATTCTGGCTGTCACCATTCATTAAGTCCTTCTTTCATCTGCTCCCCCCACACCTCTAAAGAAACCACGCTCTCCACAGAATATAGAAAAACACAAACCTCTATTAAAAAACAAAACAAAACCACTGGATCCTGACTCCAAATCCTGGATGTAAAGAGCTTTGAGATAACCAGCAGTTGAATGCTTGAATGAGGCATCCATTAAAGAGGAAATGCACACAACCTGTGTGAGTGATAACAAGAGATTTTCATGCTCGATTTGGGAGCTTGAAATCACTGTGGTTTCATGGCATGAGAGAGTGCAATTCTCTGGAAAAAAAAAAAAAAGCCTCAAAATGAAGATATTTTGCGTCACTTGACAAATTGTTCAATATGTTGTGACAACTGAAAATCACAGATGAAATGGTCGATTCAGAACCAGTCTACCAGCTGAAGGGCACATCCCCTGTCCATGCAATTTACTCCAAAGCAGGCTTATAAACCAATTTACACAGTCAATGCCATTGTTCCACTGGGGGTTGCCATAGCTAAGAAATGCAATCAATTCTCATTACATGTGTATTTAAGATTGGACTAAAGGTTCCAAAAGAATAAGCATCCATCTTTGAATGAGTAAAGGTCTTTATTACATTTCTAACTGCTTTGGCAGTCTGCAACCACAGTCTTCCCACACCCCAAAAACACACAAAAAAGCTGCAATAGTGCCTAACTGGTTACACGCTGCAGCTTATGCTTATCTAAAGTGCAGCATATTCACTCCATCAAGTCCACGTAGCCTTTCAGATAAGTAGTCGCGCTGAAAGGCTCAAGGAACGGAGCCAGAGTAAAATCTGATACACAACAAATCACCGACTGCCAACAAAATGTGGTGAGCTGATCTAAGACAGATCCAACCCACGTACAGAACCCCGCTTCCATCATGCACAGTAGGTTTGTGCAGATCTGTGCAGCAGAGGAGATGAGATGAGATGGAGGGGCTGACATACCTCTGGGACCATCATTAACTGGGGCTGCCAAAGCGAAGCAAGGGCAAGATTTAAAAAGCCAAACCCGTGACTTTCTTCTGGCAGAATGAAACTAAATGGAGCTGAAATCTGAACATGCAACTATTTATGGTCATAATTCCTTAGTCCTGGAGGCACACACACACACACACACACACACCTTTGATTCTTGAGTTTGGCACACAGATGGATAAGATTATGAAAAGGCATGCGAGTCAGAGTGGAAACATTCCTGTAAACCTGGCATCACAGTAAACACATTTAATAACACTGTGCTCATTGAAACTTGAACATATTATACCTTTATGATAACCTAATAGAGTTTAGGTGACAGCCTTATAACAGCTTCTACATGCGCTCACCCAGAAGTGTGCGTGACAGTTGACCACCATGGTCCGCTCGATCAGTTCGTCGGGACACTCCAGAAGGTGATGGCCAGAGACGACACCAGCGTTGTTGATGAGTATGTCCACCTCTCCCACCTCCCGACGCACCTTCTCAGCTGTGGAATACACACTCTCGCGCTTTCCAACATCACACACGTAGGTGTAGACCTGTGGCTGGAAAGGAGGGACTTCCTCTACCCCTCCAACAGGTCCTGCAGGGGGAAAAGAGAGGGCAACAGATGATCAATGAAAGTGTGTTTAGTAGGATGGATTCAGATTATGCAAGTTACAACTAACACATCTAAATTACTGGGTGAAACTGTTTAAAAATCTACTGTCTCCATATGGATATATTATTCCAATATTAGGTTATTTAAGATGAAACTTTTGAAAATCTGAGACTATGTGCAATTTAACTGAAGAGACTGTAAGCATGTGCCTTTTTTCCTCATTTGAAATATTTCAGTTTGTGCATTGTGACACTGATCAGAACTGTAGTCTGTGTTCTATCAATAAAACGCAGAACAAGACCACTCATAAAACCCGATGGCATCCTAAAAGCAGCACAGAAAACACTCTCACCTTCTTTGGTTATGGGAGTGTCCAGCTCGTGGTATATCTGGCGCACCATCTCCGCGGTTTCCTCGTTGCTTTGGCTGTTTATGTCCCATAAAACCAGTATCGCTCGTCTCCGTGCGAACTCCTTGGCGAACAGCCGCCCGAGGCCGCTTCCAGCCCCGGTGATCAAGCACACCTGTCCCGCCACGCTCTTCTCCTTTGGTCGCACAATCCACTTAGCTCCGGCAGTTAAAAAAGCCCAGAGCACCTTTAAAATAACTACGAAGAACTCAGCAATAATTATCATCATCTTGGCCAAGCTTTCTATCAATTCAAATAAGCAGCGGAAGACGCGCTGGGAATGTTTCCTTCTTGCAACCTGTTTGCAGCAGATAGGTAGGGACACACCGACAAACTTGGATCACAGTGCCGGCAGGGGGGGAAAAAAATAGCACACAGAAATGTGGTAAAAACGAAACAAAAACAGGCGCGTGCAAGACAACAATGTATGAGTGGAGTGAGAGTTCAGATGTTGCTCAGTAAGAGTCCAGTTGCCACTATAACGCACAGTTACGGTGAGTTATGAGCAGCTACTATGAAGTCAGTCTCCTCCTTCCTCTACTGCTTCTCCACTCATCTCATTCTGAAGCGCGTCTCACGCGCTATTTATTCAGTCCACCCATCAACGCTGGACCCAATAGGAGGGGGACTTCAGCGCCTGTCAGAATGAAGGTGATGTAACCTGAAAGATTTTAACACTAATCTCGATTAGATTGGCATTAAGCTTTCTTACTATTTAAAAAGGTTGCTTATTTCTGTCCCCAAACCTTTTTTTCTATAATAACCTAACAATGTAAAGTTTGATTTATAGCAAGTTATATCAGGATTTGGATTTATTTCAAGAGTGATCCTGTCTTAATCCTTACTTTCGGAATACTCAGTCTAACAGTTTACTGATACTCGGACAGGAAGAAATCCACGAGCCACCAATCAGGCCACACTGGACTTGCAATCCAGGTCAATGTCCAGCCATACGTGGAGCAAACAAAACCATCATCTTTACAGAGTATTCTCACTTTATATCAGTTATTTATTTATTTTTGTTAAAAACAAACTACAATTAAATCAATTATGAAACAGTACGAGACTTATTGCAGCTTTGCTTGCAGTGATTCACAGAGGAAAGTGAAGTCGATCAATTAGGTCGACCAGGCACCCAGACAGATCAAGGATTCATACTTCCATTCGCAAATATGTGGTTTTGTTTCTTCCTAATTAAGATAGCCTAATTACCCTAATAATAAAAAAACAAAACAAAAGGCGCACCTGAGGCGTGTTCCCTGTGAAAACGTTCATTACCGCTTTGCAACCTTTTCCCTCAGGCTGTTGTTTACACCTCTTCTGTGTTGTGCAGCCTCTGCCAGGAGCCGTTCACATGTGTTGCCCTTATTTTGTGGGCGTGTCTGAGGAGAAAACAGCTGATGGAAAAATCCTATGTAGATTATAATAAAACAAATGAAGTGAAAATCGTCTACTTCAAATTTTTGAGTGTCAAAGTGTTAAAAGCAAATAGAATTTAAAGTAAAAAAATAGGCCTACTTTTTTTTTCTAAAGGTTTTCCAGAGAATAATAAATAATTAATGGGCATTACTGTTGGACTGGTTAATATAATGCAGCTGGATGTTGAATATAAACATATCTGCACTGGAGTCTGCAAAGAAGACAAGCAGGCTGCAGCCTACAAGCCTAATGGAGACACTCCTGTATGGCAAAGCTATATTTGGGCAACACTTCACAATTAAATTAAAATGTGTATGTTTACGCATGTGGCCTATAAATTGAAAAAGAAACAAACAAAAAACAAAAAGCCTTCAAGCGAGTCTACATCAGGTTAACCTTTTCTTTCTTTTTTTTTCATAACCTCAAAAAGTCTGAAGCAGAGTCTTGGTATGAGGCTCAGAAAGCTACAGGCACTCTCTGATCCTAAAGCGTTTGCGCCCTCTGCCCGTCAGACGGGTGCATAACATCACCTGTAGCACGGAGATGAAAAAGATGAAAAACAACATAAAATGAATGTGTTCAAAAATAAGGTAATGTGGGTGTATGCAAGAATACACATTATAATGCTGTCTTACCTTTAAAGAGTTTGTTGTTGCAATAACAAAATATTCACCAAAATATGATACTCTGAATTTAGAGACTATTTAACTAACTACAGCGGGCTACACCTTTGCTGAACTTTGTTTTTGAATACTTCGCTAAGATTACGTTTGTCTTGAAAGAGAAATCTACCCGTCAGGCAGTTGGAAGGACACTTCGTAGAGGTCCTGAAGTTTTTATCCCGCGCATGCGCAAATGAAAATTTCTCTTTCTCGGTGATCGCAATGGCGGACGCAGAGTGAGTGTTTGCCTCCGTGTTAAAATCTAATCACATCCAGCATTAAAGTAGTCTCTGCTGTTAATTTTACTATGTGGGCAAACTGTTTAGTTCATATGCGATAGAACAACAGCGGTATTGTTACAGATTGTGATTCTTACTATTGATAGGATCACTTTATAATGACTGAGTCCATATAGCCGAGTACAACATGGCTGTCTCTGTAGCATCTGTGGACTGTACAACTGTCCAGTTCCTGTGCTTAAAAATGAGAACTAAGATAGTACTCAGCTCTTTCAGTATGTCGTCGAATGTGTGCTACTGTAAAACCTCCATAGTCTTTGAAGGCTGCTGTTTAAAGTAGTATTTACCTGCGTGGAAGCCGGCAAGTGACAGGCTGGCAAGCTAGCAGCGGTGATGATGGAACGTTTCAGTTCAGAGATTTACCTGTGTTTAGGTGTGATATTGCCAGCTCTTTCGGTCCAGATTTTTTTGTGTGTAACAGCGTCTTTTAATGTTTTAACAGAAAAAAGGTTCCAGCGGTCCCTGAGAGCCTTTTGAAAAGGCGAAAGGCCTACGCGGCCATGAAGGCCATGCGTGTCAAGAAGCTGCTGGCTGAGAAAAAGGTAGGTGAAGCAGAGAAGTGTCAGCGTATGGCTGAAGGTGTCAGGCAGATTTTGAACTGCCTCATCGTGTTTTTCTGTTGTATTCAGGCCCGCAAGGTGACCAGGAAACTGATCTACAAGAGGGCTGAGAAGTACCACAAGGAGTACAGGCAGATGTATAGGCGTGAGATACGTATGGCCCGTATGGCTCGCACAGTGGGAAACTTCTATGTGCCAGCTGAGCCCAA
The DNA here is from genome assembly GCA_015106735.1 of Paratilapia polleni. Classification (NCBI taxonomy): domain Eukaryota; kingdom Metazoa; phylum Chordata; class Actinopteri; order Cichliformes; family Cichlidae; genus Paratilapia; species Paratilapia polleni. Next base: position 10,837 of record VUQI01016868.1, read on the forward strand.
ACTGGCCTTTGTTATCAGGATCAGAGGGTGAGTAGTTGTCATGTGGAAGCTTTTATTTATGTGTGCTGCTAGATTTCCAGCAAGTTATCATTCTGTCGTTCTACACTGTGCTGCCTACTTTATGAATGAAAATACTCAAGAGCTGCAAGAGATTTCCCTATATCTGGGGTGCCAAATCTATATAATCAGTTTTGAGGTGTCAAGCAGGCAGCTGCATGTGAGATAAGTGGAACAGCTGAGCCTAATACATCAATGCTTTAATAGATTGTGCCATTCAATCATTGTAAATAATTTATGGTAAACCTTTAGTTGGAATTTGAAGGCCTGCTGTTCGGAAGTTATTTTTATTGAAGCAACAAATTACAGTTGAGTGGTTAATGATGCACACTCTTTCCCCGACTTATCGACTCTGGTGATACAGATTTGTAATAAAAGCCAATAATGTTCTGAAACCACTCTAAATACTTTAAGTAGAAAGTTGTATCCTGATGGTAATCCAGACGCTAATCATAATGGTTATTGGTTTTCCAGTATCAATGGTGTGAGCCCCAAGGTCCGCAAAGTTCTGCAGCTGCTCCGTCTGCGCCAGATCTTCAACGGTGTCTTTGTCAAGCTGAACAAGGCTTCAATCAACATGCTCAGGATTGCAGAGCCTTACATTGCTTGGGGGTAAGGATATTATTGTTTGATGTAGCTGTGTATAAAGACTAATACATTATGTATTCTCACTGTGATCCTTGCTGTTCACAAATATGAAGTGACGGTCAAGGAGTATTGGCCCGTCACTAAATAGATGTTTCATCTGGAATGTGGTTAATGATGCTGAACTTTTTTCCCCATCATATCGACCATGGTGATTACTGACTGAAACTAAGCCAGTTTTGTCTGAAACCACATTCCATAATGGTACAAACCAGTGTGTTGACAAAATGTGTGTATGTAGCCTTCTTGCCATAATAATGTGTGTTCTCAAACAACCAGAAACTATTGTAACTCGGCATTTAATAGATTTAAATCTTGGTGGTCATTCTCTGAAAAGTCAACACATTAAAGTACCGTTTAACAATTTAAATAAAAATAACCCAGCGTCATACTAAACAGTAGGAGGTGAAAAGCATGGCTAGATAACACAAAGCTTTAATGTCTTGATGTAAAAGATACAACAGGAATGTTTCTGCTGTGTAGTGCTGTAATAGAAGAAATGATCTGATCTGCTATGGACATGCTTAGCACAGGAGTACGTTGTATCATAGACGTCTAGTGTTTCCTTTGTGTCACCTTAAGACTTTCATTTAGATTTATGCTATTACGTATATTTCTTACTTAACAGAGTGCAGTTGGTCGGGCATACTTCCTGTCCTGTCATTTATGTCAGTTTTTTCTGGATACATCTGAGTGACTGCCAATTCAGATAACTTCATCTGTATTGGGAGATTCAATATTGTTTGTAACATTATATAGTTAATCAGTGATACTTCTATATATTGTGAAGCAGTCCAAAAAAAAACAGTCATCATGTCACAGTGTAATGCTTTGTCTTCAGCTGTAGATTGAAAATAGGTGACATATTGTTGACAGTATTCATTTGGCACATGATCTAATCTGCATTTGAGAGGAATTGTGCATATGAATGTTTAAAATAAAACTTCTCCTTTGTAAGAACTTGGCTAAAGCATATAACCAAGAATAACACTTAGTAGATGCACTACACAGTGGATAAACATCCTGAAAGAAGCGTCAAAGATGCAGAAATTTGAATCACTACCATTTGTACCTTTCACATTAAAACAGGATCCTCAGATTTGTGAGTTGGGTTTGAAGTGTCAGGTTTTGTATCCAGGGAGAATCTGTAATGTAATCTCATGAGTTTCACTAAATCTATGGGGAGAAGAGTCACTCAGATTGTGGATTGTGTTTCTTCCCAATACACTGACATATACAATCTTTTGGCCAAATCACCCACCACGACTTGGACGCGAAAGTGCCGTTTTTGATCTGAGATCTGAGTTCTTAATGTTTTTTGGGTTTATATACTAACATTTTGTAAATGGCTCTTAAACCAAATTTATTAGAAGAACTCAAATTATGAGTGTTTTTGAACTGTCCTTTACTTTTCTGTTTTGAAACCTGTTAGACCACAATTTAAGTAAATAACAAAACGAAAGAAATCTTTATCATCATGGCTCTTATTAAATGTGTAACCCATATGGAAGACTGTCCATGTTGTGAGCTACATTGATCGGATTTGATTTGAACTCCTTTTATAAGCTGTGACTTACGATTTCCTCAGATACCCCAACCTGAAGTCTGTGCGTGAGCTCATCTACAAACGTGGCTATGGCAAGATCAGGAAACAGCACATTGCCCTCACAGACAACGCTTTGGTGGAGAAGGCCCTCGGTATGGAAACATTACTTCTTTTTTTTGTACTCGGGATAAAAGCACTACAGTGTGCTGTGTTTGAAAATGAAGATGCTGGTAATATAATCCTGAGGCTTGGCACTTCATGTGGTTGATGATGCACACTTTTTTCCCCGTCTTATCGACTTTGGTGAAAAAAAGCTGAAAACTTAGCCAGTTGTGTCTGAAACCACATGCCAATCTAGCATGAGAGATTTTTAGCTGATAATGGTAGACTTGCAGCCTATTTGTTGGTCATACTTACTGGAACATGAAATTAAAAGATGAGGTGTTGCCTGTTGGGCTTTAAGAGTCTGGCATGTTCAGCCTGCTTTTGCTTTGTGCCAGAAAAGATTGACACCATCAGGGCTCCACATGGCAGCAAACACAATAACATCTGGTCGCTTGGAAGAGAGTCCTCTAGTCCGAGTTAAAAGCCAGAGTTGCTCCAAGCATAGTTTCATTCTTAGATTATCTCTGTTGGTAAAAGATATTAAATCAACCCTTCCCTTTTTTAATTTGAAGTGAAACACTTAAATGTTAAACCTGGCATGCAGTTGAATTCATTAAACACTCTTCATCTGTAGGCAAATATGGCATCATCTGTGTTGAGGACCTCGTCCATGAGATCTACACAGTTGGAAAGAACTTCAAGCCCGCCAACAACTTCCTGTGGCCCTTCAAGCTGTCGTCCCCACGCGGTGGTATGAACAAGAAGACCACACACTTTGTGGAGGGAGGAGACGCTGGCAACAGGGAGGATCAGATCAACAGAATGATCAGGAGGATGAACTAAAGTTGTGGTGAGTTGTAGTTATATTTTGCAGGTCCTCAAAGTGGAAGCATCAGATGTGGTTAATGATGCATATTCTTTTTTCCCCATCTTATCGACTATGGTGAAAACCACCTGTTAATAAGCCAACAATGTCTGAAACCACATCTTTAGCCATTAGGAGATCTTTCTCTTTGAAACTTTGAGTTAACATGTATCCCTTTTTAAAGCAGTATGCTTTTGATTTTATTTCAGATGTGTTGCTGAGACTAGGTATCATTTCAGTATTGTGTAACATTGACATGAATACTTTAAGAGCCTTTTACTTAACTGATAACTTTATCATTTGTGTATCGTTTTGTCTGGAAACACCATGTTTACTTTCTCCACTTACCAGTATTTTCTTTTCTTCCACTCAGGTTTTTTCAAAAGGACTCAAAATGTACAATAAAAATTTGGAGGAAAAACATCCTTGGTCCTGTCATTAATGTGTAAATGTCTCATGAATCAAGTGCTGTCTCAAGCATGTTGTTTGGTGTTTACATTTTAGCTGTGGGTAGTAAAGTCTGTTATTGGCACCCAAGGTTCCAAAAAATACATACCAGGTAATTTTGAAGGATGCAGTGTTTTAGAAATGAAATCTGAAATGTTTGATATAACCAAAATGATCTTTATCAAACAGTCCTTTGAAGGTGACTGTACTGAATATGTCAAGTAGGTAAATGTGAACTAGTTGTAACCTTGATGGATAAGGGAAGAAAAATACAATAGTATTTGGGTAAGATTTTTATCACCTAACCTGAATAAGAAAACAGGCAAATTGGGAAGCCTGTTTCCATGGTGACGTGGTGACTCGCTAGCGTTGTACCAGAGTGAGCTGCAGCCTAGCATTGCTGCTCAGGGATAACTGGTTTCAACCACTTTACCGTTAGCATGGTCGGATGTCGTAGCTGTGTATAGCACTAAGGTGATGTGTGAAGTAGGTGTTTGTGCGGCTGCTCCATCATGATAACTTGCCAGTTAGAGCCGTCGATAATCACCGCAAAGGGTTTAATATCCGAGGGAAGCTCGAGCTGCAGGCAGCGCGGCCCTGATGCAGTTGGATATCCGACGTACAGGAACTTCAGGATGGGAGCAGGTGGAGGGCAAGCAGCTTTGAGGCAAAGTCAAACAAGGAAATTTCCCGTGATACAACCCTTGAGCAGTGAGTAAGCGTGCTCCATAAATCTGCCAAATTCATTCAAACGCAGCTAGCTTAACGGTCCGTCAAATGCCGAGCACTATGTTTGTGTTGTAGAGTCCAGGGACGGGAAGCCTCAGTTGAGCAGCTTCATAATTGGAGGGTAAGCTGTGTGAATTTTTTGGAAACTAGAAAAAAAAAAAAAAAAAGCGACGCCACCAAATGGTAAATGATTTCACCCACAGACATTGTATGAAGAGAAATGTTTTCACACTCAGTGGGTTTGACAGCTAGGCTAGTGCACACTGTGAAGGAGAGTTTGGGTACCATTACTGTTTGTGCGCCAGCATTATATTGGAAGACCCGAACTGCCATAATCCAAAATAAATGCCCCAAAATATTCATGTCCACCTATTTATTTAGACTGTCCCTATACACAAAGTGTTCTGCTCTGTTTAGATTTTTCTTCACGCATTTCTCCTTCATTATGCAAATGAGGGAGGCTGTCACCCACTTATTGGCTACTCAGCATCATGATGCCTTCCTCCCATCTGTGCTCCCATGCTAGGCTTGCTCACCAAAAGACATAAAAAGGGGAAGATTGCAAACAGAGAATAATACATACATTAATATGTGGGTTTAAAAATGAAATGAAAAATTGCATGGGAATATTACAATGATAAATTAATACTACAGAAGAAAAAAACTACATTTCAATTTATGTCGTATTGTATAAAAAATTATGCATTTAAAAAAATATTTAATGGTGTGTTTAATTGCATATTGATGTATTTATTCAGTTCTTTGTTTTTGGTTATGGCATTGTTAGTTCTCCACAGGTAACTTGCCACAAACAGTTCTTGAGTTCAGTATCCAGCTCAAAATGGACTTCCCACAACATGAACCATATATTCCTGTTTCCTTCATAGTGCCCTGGTTTAGAGTTCTAGTATAATGCAGTAAGTGCCTAAACATAAAAAGCAATAACTGTGTATCTTGTAGTATTTTGCTTGATAAGAGATTCAGCAGTAATACACAAATGGTATAGCTAATGCAGAGGAACACTCGAAAGTTTCAGATCACCCAGAAAATTTCACTTTTTTTTTTTTTTTTGTGAAAACCCATACTTTTTTCCTCCTCTAATGAGTTGCAAACTGAATATGAAATATAGTGAAGTCACTGACAAGGTAATGAAGAAATGGTTTTGTAATGAAACTGTCATCGTAAAAGAATCGCCCGTGTGCAGCAATCACAGCCTTGCAAACCTTTTGCATTCTAGCTGCCAGTTTTTTAATGTGGAGACATTTGACCCCAGGCTTCCTGAAGTACCTCCCACAGGTTGGACTGGTTTGATGGGTATTTCATACATGTGGCCAAAATGATCCTACATCAGCTCAACAGGGTTGGGATCCAGTGACTGTGCAGGCCACTCTATTATACACAGAATACCAGCAGATAGCTGCTCCTTCTCTAGACAATTCTTGCACACTTTGGAGCTGTGCTTTGGTTCATTGTCCTGTTGAAAGAGGAACTTGGCTCTGATCAAGTGGTGCCCACAGCGTATGGCATTACAGGTATGCAGAATGGAGTAACAGCCATCCCTTTGGTTCTGTAGAAATCTCCCATTTCTCCTGCATTTGGAAACGTTATTGCTTTCAATCCAAACTCCATGACCTTGGTGTATCCATAACACATTTTCCAATCCTCCCTTTGTCCAGTGTGCTCTTCTGCCCATTCTTATCTTTCCATTTTATTGGCTAGTCTCAGATTTGGATTTTTCTTTGCAATCCTGCTCAGAAGGTCAGATTCATGGAGTCACCTCTTGACCACTGGATCTATGAGGCATCTCTGCTTTTCACGCTAGAGACTTACACTTAAAGTGTTGCATTAAATATTCAGGGTTTTTTTTGGCAATTTCCCACACAGGATAAAACACCAATACTGTGACAAGTTTCAAAGGAAAGCTTCTTTTGTTAAAAATTCATTTTGAGACTATAATTGAACCCACAGAACAGACACTAAACATCAGCATAGGGAAAAGTATGGGAAAAGTGATTTTCAAATGATCAATTAGCCTTTTTAACATAATAAAATTGCATTAGGGAACAAAATGTGCTACTGGAACATGAGAAAAGATGGTTGCTGAAAATGACCCTCTGTACGCCTACGCTGATATTCCATTAAAATCATCAGTGATTCATGTTTGATGATCGCATGAATCATTAAGATTGCCACTGAAACCATTTTTGTTCAGTTTAATGTAAAACAACAATCGACGCTTTCTTTATAAAACCGTTACATTTGCTAGTGACCTGAGACTTTTGAGTGGTAGTGAATCTTTCCTAGGTGGTATTCAAATCGTAAAATCCATGTGTGCTGATATCTTTTTCTCCAATTTTTGTAGGACACCGAATTTAACCAAAGATGACAAACTGGAATCACAAAACGACAACCCAGAGATGGACCTCAGCGGGAGGCACTTCCTGTTCGAAAGAAAATGTAAGAACTGTGGAGCTGGAGACAGCCTTTCATTATTAAAGCAGAGAGGAGACTTACAAGCTTCTTTTTGCTTCCTCACTCAGAAATGAGTTGAATTTGAGGCTTCTGGTCTGTGTAAACTGCCTGCCAGTAGGTGGAGCTGACATCTTACAGTTACCCATGATCCCTTTGCACTGACTCCAAAGTGGAACATTAGATACTTGAGGGCGATTTATAGATATAACCTTACAGTGGAATGAATGCAGAACAATTTTCTTAATCCTTTTCTGCTTTAGAGAGTTATCATCCTCTTATCGGACCCCTGTAAAAGGCTCGGTGTTATTGTTTTTTTTTAGATGTGATGTTAGAGAGGACCAAAACTGTGATTCCTCCGCTGCCAAGAGACTACCATGTGCACAGACCTGGTAACCTTCATCCCTTCAGCCTTCCCAAGGAGCTTTCCCACAGCCACGCAGGGCGACCCTTCACCCTGGGGTAACCAGTGGATTAACATCATTTGGCCCACTAGTTGTAGCTGTACTTTTCTTAGCATATTTCATGAGACAGCTGCACAGATTACAGTAATTATACTGAGTCACTGTCTCATACAGGGTATGACAGATTACAAGAATGTGAACAAAGAATGTCAGCAGACAGATAAAATTATTGTTTTGACAGGCATAATGTATCTGTCAAAAAAAAAAGGGGAAAAAAAGAAGAGTTTGAGCTGATTGCGAATATTCTGGCAATCCAAGGGTGATTATAGCTAGAATTGAAAATCATTATGCTGCACAAAAATATTATCTAATTAACATATCATTCTCAATCCTCTACTAATGGGAACAGTTTAGTTTGAAACAATGTAAAACGTCAGAAATCTGTCTTCACTTGAACAGCCGTATGAGCAGCCCTCGTGTTGCATATACTCATAATGTTTTTACTGATGTCTTCCAGGTACCCTGAAAGCTATAAACTGAACACAAGTCCAGCCATCGTCTTTCCCTCAGCTTTAGTCCTCACGGGCAGAAACACCTTTTCGGATGAGAACTGCAAGCTCGGCAGGTATTTTGGCTTTCTAAACAAAATGCGACCAAGCCAATCAATATTCCTCTCAGTTATTTCTCAGACCGATGCAGCCAGTTCTGTTGTCCTTCTGTTCTGTAGGCCCAAGGTGAAATATCCGTCCTCCAACCTAATGACTGTTAAAGACAATCAGAAAAGTGAGTTCATTTGAAGCTTTGACTCAATTTGAGTCATTCTCAGGCATTTCCAGGGGGTCTTAACACATCACGTCCAAACGTACTGCCTGTTGTTTGTGATGCAGTAATCATTCATTTTTTAATGGAGTCTCCATCTTCAAACAAATAAACATGTATCCTGCACCTCATTTCAGTCTGTTTAGTGTCTCAGGAAACTGTCCTAATGGCTTATTTTAGCTTTTTGCTCAAGTTTTGAAGTGCAAATACTAATTTTTCTCTTGTTTTAGACCCATGTACATTTTCTTTTAGTTCTATCTATTTACACCAAAAATACAAGTTTGTACTTTGATTTTTTTGTTAGTTTTGTGTAATACATACGGCATATTATCCAAGTCTTTATCTCTAATTAAAATTCCTTTTTTAATTGACACTACTAATGATAGGGAGAGAGATGCAGGATATTTAGAGAGTGATTTTTAAGCAATAAATATGGGCTGTGTAAACAAGACTATAAATGCTGTAGCTCTCTTCTGACCATCCCTAATTTTCTGCCTCCCATGTGTCTCCCCATCTCTTTCCATCTCTCAGGCCAGTCCTATCCAGACCCCATGGTCGGAGCCCCTCGCTCTTTCATCCACAGGATATCTGAGCTGTCCTCTTTGGAGGGTGAGACAGTGAGACAGGAAAAGCTCAAGAAAATGAGGAAACCTAGAAAGCTTCCATCCTGACAATCACCTCCTTCCCAGTCACACGGGTCCAGGTTAAAAACTTTTGAGTCTGTGCCAACGACGGAGGAAGATAAACCATTTAGGGCACCATGTTCATTTCAGTGGCTCGTTCTAACAGCTTGTTTGTCCTCGGTCACATTAGTTTGCTGCTCGGTATGGCTGGTTCTCACGTTTTGGGATTCATGAGCTGATTACGTGTAGTGTACTGACTCTTATAAATTGCAGTGTTTGCTTCAACAATAAATGCTGATGATGAATATTAAGTAAATATTTTCCAGTCTGACGCACAGCTGTCAGTAGTTTTCCACTCAGCATCTGCATGCAGGATATTTAATTTAGCTTTCTAATGGCTCTTATGTAATACTGCCATATTTCTTTCTGTATCATCTGTATCATATTTCATATGGTGTCCAGTTTTAGCCTCATCATTACAACAGTGTTTCAGACATGCAGTATATCTAAAGCTTTGTTAAGTAAGTGAAATATATATTAAAAAGTTTAGCAAAGCCATTATTGTGCCTTGTTAAATGTCTTCCTGAAATTAAATAAATTTATTTTTGTTATTTTGAGGACCTTCCTTCATGTGTAAATCTTTTTTTTTTCCAGTCTCTAGCCCCACACAGGCCAACACATGGACTATTATCCCACTTTTGGCACATACACTACACACTGACCACGACAATAACCAGAATGTAAAACGTTTCGGTGAAACATTATCTGCATTCCATATCTATGAAACAGATACAAAACTGTGCCCCCAGATCTGAGAATGTGGTACTTTCCCTCATAATACAACGTTTTGCTGCTGTACGGATGGCATCCCGTGTCTCTGAATAGTCTCGTTCATTGTATTTGACAAAGACGGCAGTCATGGCAGCTATCTTTTTGTTTAGAGAGAAATCAGGACTTCATTATTGTTTTTATGAGCGTGTGTGTGCGTCTTTTCAAATATGCAATAACTGGTTCAACCATTTTTATGCTTTTTAATGAATATAGCCATCTGGCAATTTATGCAGTATTTTGCTACATATTTGAACCATGTATCCATTATTTTATTAATTACTTTTAGCTAACCAGTAGAAGGAAAGGTTGTGAAAAAAAGCTTCACGTGTGACATGATTCTAAAAACACAGTATATTTGAAAGGCATAGAAAGGAAGTTTACACTCCTCTAAAATTTGATCTGATTTATTCACTTGGCACGCTGTATATAAATAAAGACAGAACAAGAAAAGGAAGAAGAAATGTACATGTCTGAAATTGTGTTCCACTAATCTCTGATGTGTGTTATCACACCACTACAGCTCTCCTCAGTTTTACCCAGCACTAATCAGAAAGGCACAGGGAAATAGAGCCACGATTAATGTAATTTGACAGTGATAATGTCCTGCATTCTGTCACTGAGATCATTTAGACTTGAGAGCAATGTGCCTGAAAGTGACAGATGAAGGCTCCTTGATAGTCTGAAAGACTTTCAAGTGAGAGTTTTTGTTTCTTTTCTTTTTTTTTTTCTTTTTGGCATTTCCGCTTGACTAAACAAAGCTGCGAGGGAGAAGAGGAGAAGAAACCGTCATCAAGGATATTGGTCAGTATGCCACTTTGAAACTCAACTGTCAACTGTGTTTAATTTCAGGGAGTGTATCTCTAAGCTCCCTATTAAATGCCACTCAGATGTTGTCAAACGTCAGGCTCTGTTTGTGTCCCTCCCTCCTTCTGGATTGTGAGGTGTGCATTTCAGGGACACACAGTGACCTAGAAACACAGAGCCATCCCCTTAGTCATACTAAATGAAGGGGGGTGCATTGAGGCCGGGTCTCCCTCTTCTTGCAGGGTTTTTAGCGTCCCTTTCAAGTGTAGTGAAACAAAATGACCTGGAACAAACAGTCAACAATGAGGTCTTTAATAGGAGCTGTTCTGGGGCCTGCCCACAAGTGGTTTATCGTTTCACTGTAGTTCCACAGAAATCCTTAACAAACGGGATGGTACTGAATCAAAAGTTCAACTCTCATTTAAATCAACCTTAGCCATTTTTGACAAGGAACTGATAATGCAAGATGTTAAACCATTTTATCATACAAAGGGCATGAAAACATCACATAGACACATTTTTTTAATGTTACAAAAACAATTTGATGATTATTTTCTGCTCAAATTTGTAACCAAATCTTTGGGTCTTATGCTCTTACTGTAAGATATGTTCCCCACTCAGCCAGTTCTGAACTGAAGAAAAGCCAGATTGAGTTACTGTTTCACCTGATTTGACATTGTGCCAGTTGACTGTATCAGCAGGGATCAGAGAATGTAGCCTGTGTGCCAAATTCTACCTTTGCCGAGACCTGAAATAAAAAAATCCCCCAAATATGCTTGGCTATTATGTAAACCAGGTTTCCTCAATACCCAAAGACACTTCAGGAAACTCAGATGTAAGACTCTGAAATTATTTACTGGCTTGGTAACACAGGTCATTTTATCACCCCAATTCTGATGCTATCCTTAAACTGTGAGCATTTCTATACTTGAGACAAATATTGGGTTCATTCTTCATTCTTCAGATAAGGTACATTCCCAATGAATTATAGTGATTCACATATTCCTTATATTCCTTTAGATCTATCAGAACCACTGTAACAGTTACAGTACTTAACACATTTAAAGCCTTAGCATATTTAAAGGAAATTGGATTTCTTGCAACAATGCTGAAATGTGTAACTTGCCTCACTCTGTTAAACCTGCCTACCCCCTTTTTTTTTAAAGCTCACTAACTAACGCATTATATCTCTTGTGTCATTGCTAATCATCTCAGAGCTGAAAAATAGCAGAGGTACTAAGGAATTAATGTTCAACAAGTAGTCTGGCATAATTGCCCATAAAATGATGATGAATTAACACACCTTAGTTTGTCTGTATACTCTGTACCCGCTATGGTTGGATTAGCATGAAACAAAAGAAATATATTGGTTAATCTGTCATTTGTCGATTAGTGAGCATTTGAGTCACTGGTATTTCACAGAGACTGAATGTAAGAGTAGCCTCTGCACCTAAAAAGTGGCCAACAGGGGGTGACTCCCCTGGCTGCAAAAAGAAATCAGATTGTATAGAAGTCTATTAGAAAATGACCTTACTGCTTGCTTGTTTTTTTTTTCTTTTTAATCCCACTAACATTTCCCTAAAGTGTTTATGGTGTTACTTGCTAGTTTTAAGTTTTATTCAGTGCAGCATGATGTTTATTTGGTTCCATTTATAGTAAAATAGACAATAAAGCAGGATATTCTTTATGGCATAGCTACCCTGTGATTCAAGGTCAAGGTCAAGGTCAAGGTAAACTTTATTATCCCCAAGGGGCAATTTGTGGTACAGCCAGCAGCAAAAAAAAAAAGCACACACTCAAGCAGACACAACAAAAGAAAAAACAAACAAACAAACAAAAAAAAAATCCACTACAGTCTCTCATTTAAAACATTAATAGCAGCAGTGACAAAGGAATACTTAAGTCTATTAGTTCTGCACCATGGAAGTTTATATCTGCGGCCAGAGGGAAGCAGCTCGAACTCCACTGCCAGAGGGTGAGACGATTCAGCAAGAATTGACCGAGCCTTACTTGGAACCCTCAAATTGTAAAGTGTTGAAAGTTCATTTAAAGTGGTGCCAACTTTACAATACCCTGAAGTCTTTTTTTGGTTTTAATGCTAAGAAGACCATACCAAATAATAAAAATAAAGGTAAGAACAGATTCAATAAAACATGAGTAAAATATTCTCATAGAAGTACAATCGACATTAGAATAGCAGAGTTTGCAAAGGAAATGCAGCCGCTGGTGGGCTTTTTTACACACCGCATCAACATGATGTTCAAATGTCAGTTTGTCATCAATAATAGTTCCCAGGTATTTGTATTGATGTACACACTCCACTAGCTGGTTGTTGATCTCCACTGGAGAAAAGACATTGGGAATTTTTCTAAAGTCAACAACCATTTACTTGGTCTTCAATACATGAATGTTCAAGTAGGAAGCTTCACACCACCCTCATTATGAGGGTGCAGTGTTAGGTTAGGCAGTCAGATTCATCCTTGCTTCTTCAGTCATTCATTCATCCTTGCTTTAGTTGTACTCAAGGAAGTCTTTATGAAGTCAGCTGTTAAGTGCTTCCGATATTTGGTTTTAGCTGTTCATTAGCCTAGCATCCCAATTAATATCACAGTGAATAACGGATACACGTTGCTTACCAATGTAGGTAGCTTGGTTGTACCATACAGCCTAGCCTTCTGGCAGAAAACTGGCTCCATACTGTCTCTTTCCCTGTCTATGACTCCATATCTTTGCAGGTATGTGGATTCAAAAATCAAAATGATGGTGCAAATAATATTCTTTGAGAACAAAAATTAGATACACAGGCATCTCTTTACACTTGGTTTAGTCATACAGTCGTGAAAAAGAGTTTTTCACAGGACTGCTTGGAGTCCTGTGAAAAACTAAGTACACCCCATGATTCAGTAGCTTGTAGAACCACCTTTAGCAGCAATAACTTGAAGTAATTGTTTCTTTATGACTTTATCAGTCTCTCACATCGTTGTGGAAGAATTTTGGCCCACTCTTCTTTACAGTGTTCAGTTCATTGAGGTTTGTGAGCATTCATTTATGCACAGCTCTCTTAAGGTCCCACCACAACATTTCAATCAGTCTGAAGTCTGGATTTTGACTGGGCCATTGCAACACGTTGATTGTCTTCTTTTTCAGCCATTTTATTCTAGATTTTAGGATTATTTTCCTGTTGTATGACCCAATTTGAGCCAAGCTTTAGCTGTCAGACAGATGGCCTTGTATTTGACTCTAGAATACTTTGGTATACAGAGGAGTTCACGGTCGACTCAATAACTGCAAGGTTCCCAGATCTTGTGGCTGCAAACTAAACCCAAATCATCACCCCTCCACCACCGTGCTGACAGTTGGTATGAGGTGTTTGTGCTGATATGCTGTTTGGTTTTCACCAAACATGGTGCAGTGCGTTATGGCCAAACATCTCGACTTTTGGACATTGTTCCAGAAGTCTTGTGGTTTGTTCAGATGCACCTGTGCTGCCATGGTCTTTTTAGAGAGAAGAGGCTTTCTCCTGGCAACCCTTCTTTTTCTAATTGTACTGTCATGAACTTTAACATTTAACATGCTAACCGAGGCCTGTAGAGTCTGAGATGTATCTCTTGGGGATTTTGCACTTTCTCTTGAGTATTGCAAAGTCTGACCTTGGGGTGAATTTGCTGGGACGTCCACTCCTGGGAAAATTATGGCTTTATGTTAAGAGACACCTGAATTCTCCAGACCAGCAAACTGCCAAAACTTCTGCTTTTATAGAGGTGCTCACACTTGCTGACGATCATTTAATAAAGTGCTTTTGATTAGCAGCACCTGGCTTGCTACTTACCCTCTTAATTCCTATGGAAACACTAAGTGTGTACGTATTTTTTCACAGGACTGCATAGATTCCTCTGAAAACTTTCTTTTTCACATGACTGTAGACTATTCAGTCTCCCACCTCAGTTGAAGTTGTCTACCTGCAGGCACTTTGGAGGTGTGACTCTCTGTTTAGTTTGGCTTGCGCACATTGCTGTGCAAACCACAGCTAGAACTACGTTTATTAGGAACCTAAAGTGATATGCAAGCCAGATTAAAGTTTGCAAAGGGCCAGATTTGGCCGGTGGGTCTTGGTTTTGACACATGGGATCTTTATTTTCTAGGGCTAAGAGATAAGCAAAGCTAGCTGCCTGCTGGCTATAGCCTTGTATGTTGGTTAAATATGAGAGAGTTAGCAATCTTCAAAAGCAAATAGATATATTCCAAAAGTGTACATGTTTTTAAACACAGAGAGATGTAGGATTACCATATATCCTGCATCATCATGTGAGTGCTCTCTTGCAATATACCCAGAGTATAATATCTTCCATTTGTGCAGAAAATGACATAAAAGATCACCAGTCTGCCAATAAGAATTTCTTCTTTGCAAAGGCCATAACTATCTGAAGAATTCTTTTCTCCACTCTTCTCATTCTCTTGTGAAATCAGTTTGGGCTCTAAAAAGTGTGTTAAAGAATCCTAAAAGATAGTTACACAGCGATTTAAAACAAATGATAGAGCAAGCAAGCAGCATTTGCCAAGAGGACCAGTGGTAATCTATGTATTTGTGTATTCATCTGGGACACATAAAGGTCAAATCTTTTTTTTGTTTTGTCTTTGTCGGAGCATAGTATATTCACTAGCTTCTTTGCTTTCTATCTAGACCTTGAAATACAAAAAAACCAAGATGATTTTATCATTTCAGAATGTTTGCACACAGGTTAGTACAGCTGCCAGGTGAAGAGGTTTGTTTATTTTCATATCATAAATCTATCCTAACGTAAAGGTATCTGTTATTCACAGGTATGAGTGACATGTTTGACAGCAATATGCAAGAACAAAAGCTGTGAAAGAAATCTTCAGTTCCGGTCCTAGTCCATGTATGGCTTTTGTAATATTTACACACTTTGCCTTTGACAGAGAAACACACACATACATACACACTAACCTGGGCCCCTGACCTTTCCACTGCTCTGTGACAGTCAACAATGTGATTTATGAAATCTACCACGATAGATCCACCCTGTCTCCTGAAGCGTGCTGTGGAAAAATAAATTGACACCAAACAGATTTTCTGAGATTTATTGAACGAAATCTTTGCAAAGGGTCAAACAACAGTACAGACAGCATGACAGCAGTCTGCATGCTTCATGACCAAGAGGGATTGTAAGCCTAGAATATTTATAGAGACAAGTTATCAATCTGCCTTGGTCACAGAATACAGTCAGAACACTGTGTAATAAAACACAACTCATACATCAACATGTGGTATATCTGCAAGACTACATGGAGACACAATAAGATAATATGGAGCCTTTCATTCAGTAAGGTCAGCTTGACGCGGAGAAGTAGCAGAATCTTAAAATCTTCCATTACGAGTGTCATCTCTCTCAGGGGCAGGGGTCAGTCCCACTCCCCACCCACACATCTTGACTCATCTGCCCGCTCCTACAAATGTCCGCATTGATTTACATACATATGGATCCATTTGCCAGGTGAGGTGACTGATGAGGGCACAATTATCAGTGACTATGTCAGGTTCAGGAAGGGGAAAAACTTTCATCAATATCACTGTCTTTCATGTCATTACATTGGCGCTGCTCCAAGCCCAGCCAGCCTGTAGAGCTGTTGCCAGAGTGTCGTCAGCCCTCTCTGGGGCTTTAGCCCCAGGGAAGTGTGTTATCATCCATAAACTATCCAGCATTAATGACCTGTCATGAATGGAGCATCATTACAAGGATGTACAAAATGTCCTCTCATAATAGACACTGCTGTAAGTGCGACACAAAGAGCAAGGCTCATTGAGGGCCACAATGTTGTGTTTGCACTGCTAATATGCACTTTAAAAAACTTTTTAAAACTGTAATTTGGTAACTGGACTCAAGTCAAACACCCAGCTTCTAAACTCATTAAATAATGACTCATGCCAGTGTGTGGCATAGATGCGTACATAATTCACAAGAAATAAGATAAAATGCGAGTTCATGGACCAACACAAGTTACACACGCAAACTACTGAAACTGAGTTATGCAAGAACAGATGATAAAAACAGACAAAGCAAAACACTCCCACACCAGCAAAACCACCCAAATGTAAAAATGTAGACCTGAAAGAACGGGCTATAAATTGAGGGGATAATAGACAAAGGCTTCCATTCATGTGGGAGATACTGACTGTACTCATCAGGACGCAAGAAACTCAGTTTAATTACTTAGACTAACTCTAATCAAATATAAATAGGGTAAGCGTTTGGGTCTTTTTTCTGCTTTGATGTTACATTTTTGTTTGGTTTTTTTTTGCTTTTTTTCCTATAGAAAGGTTTAAAATACTGAGAGCTCCTGTGTGATACAGAGAAAGCATTACTTTGGTCAGGGGTGACATCATCTTTACAACACATGGCAAGATGAAAAGGTAAATTCTAGCATTTTTTAACAAACCCTTTGAAACTATAGCAACCCAGGTCAGGTCCTCCCTTGAGGAGAGCCAGTTTGCATTCCCCATATAGATGAGATGAAGCTAGGGTTGACCCTGCTTCCTAACTGACGCTCAGTGCTAGAAGTGGAGGATCACACACTTTTGTTTCATACTAAGTCAATCTCTGCTCTTGTATTATAAAATAAACTTGTTCGTGTTCATGTGCATGGGGTGGATTCGGTCTATGACATGGCAACTTGTGACAGTGTTTGAAGACCATAAACACACACAATTACTGTTTGCCGTCTTGAGACACATTAACCTCCCTACTGACGTACACTAAGATGACTCCAAGCAGGGTGTGTTGCTTTGGTAAGGCTGATTGCCTCTGACAAATGAGCAGTAAGGGCAGGAGGTCTGTGGTCGGGAGTCTGTCAGATGGAAAACACACATGCTTTCATGTGCACTTCCTTCATGCTGAGGCCATAGCAAACTGATGCTGCTGAAAGTCTTGCAACAGTGGACAGGTCAAATCAGCACTATAACCGCACTGTATGTGCGTGTTTGGCATCCCCTGCCTTTTTCATAAAATAAAAAAACATTCCCATTACTGGGACACCTGCTCAAAGTGACTGACAACAATTTATTTTTATGAGAAAGTGAACAGTAACATAAGACTTCACAGCCAGGATTTCTTTTGTTGTGTTAGGATATTTTATATTTAGTATTTGTGGACTTAAACAACAAAAACGCAGCAGAGTCGTTTTACTTCTGAGGTCAGCCTCGGTTCAACCGTCTCAGACTTTAATATACACTGATTCGGACACTTGCTTCTTAGTGATGCCTCTGCTGATGATTATGGTGGAGATGAAGGCTATTACTGTCGCTTGACCTACCTGCTCCATAGCATGAAGAATAATCAAAGGACCCAGAGAGACCCCCTCTGAAAGATTATTTTTCTGGACAGCAAAGTATCCAGTGTACCAATGTCTACTTCTTCAGTAGCAGGAGGCATAAGGAGGCCTCATTTCCTGCTAATACTCCCTGCAGAGGCCCCATTTGTTGGGCATAATATGGACAAGGAACTGCTCAAATAAAAGCTGACCTTCTTCAGCATCCTGTGACTTTCAGCCCCCTTGAACAAATAAGTAAAAACATTTCTTCTGACTGTCCCCTCCAATTTGTCATCATCAGTCAGCAACAATATAAAAAGCACCTGGTATATAATGTGTAGGCCCCCATGACGCCACCAAAGAGGACACCACTGTAATGTAGTGTGCAATGTCATTCTCTTCACCTGTGAGTGGTTTTAATGTTGTTAGTGACTGATGGATGTCAAGAGTAATAAATTGAGGCCACACTGTGGTCTGCAAATAATGCAGACTGGAGCTACTGTGCAAAGGCCCACCAGATATTTAAACATTTTTTTCCCTGTAGTATGCAGTTTATATCAACACAGGTTAACACAGTGGATAAAAGTAGTAAAAGGAGTAGTCATATATTTTGGGAACTATGATTCTTTACTTCCTTGATAAGAAAACAGACACCGCTTTTGTGTTTATCTGCAAAGTAAAGAGGGAATTAGCTTCCAGCACATAGATGCTGAGTAATGCATTATATCTCCTTTGTTTAATTTTAACAAAAAAAAAAAGTAATAAAAAACAAAAACCTGCACACATGTTGAGAATTCCATGAAACAACTTTGCACAGATTAAAAAAGAACTAAAAACTTATGATTGAGCTTAAGTGGAGCTGTTGGGTAGATTCTTTTGACACCCTGTGGACAAAGCCAGTGCTAATCTTTATTCTTAAAAAAAAAAAAGAATCCCACAAACAAAACAAAAAACCCTGGAAAAAAATCATACCCGAAGTGTTAGGATTACTAATGGATTACGGCAACCTGAAAGAGAAAGAGAAAAAGGGAGAGAGGTGAGAACTGGAGGGTTAGGGTATACAGTAGAACAATCAACTGGAGACCTGCCAAATACTCACATTCCTCCCTTTCTTTTGGGACTCAGAGACCTGGGGCAGCAGCGGGTCACAGGTATTCTAAAGAAAGAGGGTCAGAAAAAAAGGTAAACAAGAATAAGACAGGTAAGAAAGAGGCAAGAGAGAAAGAACAGAGGCAGGAGGGGAAAACATGCATCAAACTCACCAGCTCACCCCTCCCTTGTCCTCATTGTCTCCACCCGAGTGTGATAGACTAGAGGGAGGTGCTCAGCTGGGAACAGGGAGAGAGACACCAGCTTTGAGGAAAAGGCAGGCACACACAACATGAAAGACACAGGAGTCTGATCAGTGCTAGAATTGGGTGTTTTGTACTGTAGGTTGGACTGAAGACCTGTTTCTGGAGGGAAGCAGAAGGGCTGGACACAGGACACGGACACAGGAATTCCAGGTCACAAGGGCTCCTGTGGCAGAGCTCAGTCTTGGCTGGGTTGGGCTGGGCTGGTATTCCAACCTCTCCCTCTCACGGTTATGAGCATGAAAGAAGTAGGACCAGAGTAGGAGTAAACATATATAGAAGTGTGTGTTAGATCACAATTTGAGGGAACCAAGAGGCTTGTGTTTTACTTCAGGGGTTGACTTCTGGCCTGAATCCATCATCATGGGATTCTCTGTTGAGTTTGCCTGTTGGCTGCTGGTGGTTTCTACTCTTGGAGACAACCACCTGGCGAATGGGGGTTGTTCAGGGAAGTGCTGCAGAGGCAGGGACATGACCTGTTTGACCACTGACTGGAGGATGGACCGTGTGTATGGGACATGCTACTGTGATGAAGGCTGCGTCAGAACCAAGGACTGCTGCTTTGACTACTTCACAGAGTGCCCAGGTGAGGGACGAACTGATGCAGCTGTTTATTTTTTGGCACACACCTTAACTTTATGATACCTCTGTGAGATAACCTGTTGCACGAGATAACCTGAACTCTTGCTAAAGACATATTATCTTCTGAATCTGTTGGCGAGAAGATAAAAACAGTTGGAGAAGAAAGATTATCATCAGTATCTGGTCATTACTGGGCTACTTATCACACACTGCACCTCTAATGAGAGAACTGGCATGGGTGGATACATCCCACATCTTCCCATCCATGTGACATTGTGCACATTTATCTTCAGTCCTGTCAAACCCTTGTGTGTGTTTTGCTCTGTTTTCTTCACCTTCTAACTTGGTGCAGTGCACCCAAGCTTATGCAATGTCTGCATTTGTTTTTCTCACATGTATCTCACCTGCTACATTAGAAAAAAAATGGCAATAATCAGTACACCAAAAAAACCCAGGCAGCCCTGTGCCTAACCTCATTTCAGTGGACTGGCCCACATAATGGAATTAGTACAAATATTTGAAGAATGTGATTCTGTCAATCAGTCGTAGCAATTACAGTTCTAGTCAAACAAGTCGAGTGTATTTAGTATGTGTTTTAGGCCGGTAGTCACTAAATCCACATGTTTAATACATCAAAGCATAATCATCAAACGCAGAGAGCAGCTGAAAAGAAAAATCATAGGACTTGGTCTCTGATTGAGTTACTCACTTGGCGCACTGTCAAACTAATTGTAGTAGAGCAGGAAGCACTAATTCCACAAGTCACAATCAATGCTTCATTGATCTAAAGTTATTTCCTGGATATTGAGCTCTGTTCCACTGTTCCACAGGAATATTATAATTATGCATCCTGAAAGAACAATGCTCACTGTTGATGGGAATCGTCACCTCTGCACACACTGAGATCTTAGGGTGTCAGTGTTAGGTTTAACATCTCTGAGTTCAAGTGCAGTTTGATTGTTTGCTGCAACACAGGATTTCCTGTAATAACGTTTCTCCCACAATATTGGTGCCAACATCCAGCTCAGGACTGTGCTGTGAGCGACTGGAGCTTTTGGAGCGGCTGTGCCAAGCCCTGCCAGCCTTCAGTGCGAGTCCGTGTTCGTCACATAGGGCAGCAGCCAGGTAACAGTGGCCAGCCCTGTCCCAGCCTGGAGCAACGAGCTGGCTGCAGGGAATACAGAGACCACCAGGGCAGACACTGTGGACTCAACTCAGGTATACAAATAGCTGAATACTCTCTGGTTCTATTGTGTCTGTAAATGTTTTTTTTTTTCTTTGTGTGTGTTATGTGCATATTTTCCTGCATTTTATCCTGTTTTGTAACTCATAAATAATTTGGTTTCTCTTATGAGGTCCTGCATTCATCACCAGCATGGAGTTTGCCAAGGGAAGGCCCAAGCATGACAGCTATGGAAACCCCCTAAACCCTGGGTAGGTTTCACATCATGATACTATAAAGCCTCCAGACGTACTCTGAAACTGCACAACCTCAAGTGTCTTTGAATTCAGGAGTTGAAAAGTTCACAAATGCTATCAGGGGAAAACCTCAGCTTTTTGAATTATGCTTCGTAACACAAACGAATTTGTAAAGAGATAACGGGCCAACTTTTTCTCCATCTGCACGAGCTACCAGTAGGTGTTTGCCCACCTGGCCTTCTGTCTACAGACCATTAAACATAGCAATGTTGAGAGACTGCTCACAATCCTTTGAAATTAAATACTCAGGACTTTCACATGAAAAGCACATGCACAAAAGGTTGGGATGACAGTAGGTGCAGTATTGTGAGCAGTTCAAAGCATCTATATGCTTAATTATTGTTATTCCTTTCATAAGAGGTGTGTCCTTGCTACAGGGGATAAAGTTTTTTCTTTTTTACTGATGAGGAACTCCTGTTATTCCCTAACCAGGTGATGATGCCCTGATACTCTTCTCTTCTGTACGTTTAGGGTTTACTTTGGTCCTCTATTTTGATTCAGTAGTCTCAACATTACAGGATTTACTGTGTTAACCTTCATCACTCTATCCCTGCCCCCCTTTAGGTTCTGTGTGGAATTCATGCTGGAGTCACGGACACCACACTGCACAGTGGAGAACCGGCCACACACACTCTGGATGCGCTACATAACAGAGGGCTTTAAAGTGTGTGTGACATGTGAACCTCCTGCCATGCTAAACAATAGCAGCAGCTGCCAAGGAGACGGTCAGGAATCAGACAAGTATGCAGTTATGGACCATTTTACGTGTTTTTCTGCAATCCTGTACACTTAGGTCCAAATATATTTATAACACTGACACTTTTTGTTTTATTTTTTAGGTTGACCAAAACATATTTAAGTTGAATATGGACTAAAAATGCAGACTCTCAGCTTTTATTTTTATTTGAGAGTATTTTCTTCTAAACTGGAGGAACATTTAGGAATTGCAGCTCTTTATTATGCAGCCCCCTCTTTCTCTCGGGACCAAAAACAATTGGTCAAGTGACTGAAAAAGCTGTCTCATGGACAGGTGTGGGCAATTCAGGTTATTTTTTTGATCAGTTAAGAAGGTGAAAGGTCTTGAATGATTCAGAGTGTAGTATTTGCATTTGGAAGCTGTGGCTTTGAACCCACAGCTTCCAAATCCTTGTGGTAAAAGATGCTCGAAAAGGCAAGTGAAACAGACCATCCCCGGGGTGTTAAAAACATCAGGAAGAGAGGTGGACCATTAGGAGTGGTGAAACCAATAGTTGGTACATTTTCAGAGAGAGAGAGAGAGAAAAGAACTCAATGGTGACCTCAGCAATAGAAAAAGGTCTGAATGTCCATGGAAGATTAAAATTGTAGATGATCAGATGACCCTTTCCATGGCAAAGAAAACCCCTTCACGACATCTAACCAAGTGAAGAACATTGTCCAGGAGATAGGCAGATCATTAGCATGAAGAGAAGACACAACAATAAGAAATTTTCACCAACAGAAAGGCCAGATTTAAACATCTAACAATGCCAGACCAGCATTTGTTTGGACAAATTAAACTATGATCAATCTATGACAAAACAAGACTCAGAATATCTCATTATCTGAAGCATGCAAAGACATGGTGGTATGATGTATAGGCACTGGGTCACTAGTGTTTATTGATGATTTGAGTAAAGCTGCTTCACAGTACAGGTGAGCAATGACCCAAATATACTGCAAAAGCAATCCAGGTGTTTTTGAGAGTAACAAAGTGGAATATTCTGCAGCAGCGGTCTCCTGATCTCAACCCAATCAAGCATGCACTTCATTTGCTGAAGAGAAAACTAAAAGACACAAAGACAGGAACTACTAGGACCTACATCAAAAGCCTTGCAAAACATTCACAAAGGAGGAAACCGATTCTTTAGTGATGTATGTAGGTTCCAGACTTCAGTCATTTTCTGCAAAGCACAGTTCACAAAATACTAAACATTTTATTTATGATTATGTTCATTTGTCCCTGAAAACGGGACAGAGCATAAAAAATAGTTGCAACTCAATATTTACCTTTTTGTTCAACCCCTTGAATTAAAGTCGAAAGTGCATTGAAATTCTATCGTATTTCGTTTAAAATCTATTGCAGTGGGGTACAGGAAAGTGTGCTCCTGTCCAAATAGCCCTTATTGTATGACTATACATAAAACTCTAAATGAGTTTATAAAACTTATAACTACAGAATGTGTTGTTTCTCCCAACACTTACTGTGCCCTTGCCTTAAGCAAAACAATGTTGACATTTTGTACCAAGTATAAATGAGTATGTGAAACCATGCATAAAGTGGTATGAAACTACAGTGGTATAACTGTTGCAGAGAGGCTGTGCTCCACTGGCAGGCGGTGGGGAACCCTCAGTGCAGCGGGACTTGGAAGAAGATCCAGAAAACCCAGCAGTGCACCTGTCCACAACAACACAGTTTTGTCTTCATCTGACCCACACAAAGCTCTCTGATCTGCAGTCCACAAGAACATCCAAAAGCCAAGATCTCATCAGCGGGCAGCCAGACCAGATGCCTCGACACAAACAGGCTTTCAACACTGAAGAGACAGTTTTGCAGTTATGTCTCTTAATATGGTACAGATTAGTGTAAAGCATTTTCAAATAACAAAAATTGTCATGCACACTTCAATAGAAAGACACTTGTACAGTATTTAACCTTTTTTCCTCAAACACATTAAGTTCCCCCTCACACTTGATTTTGTAAAACTTTATTGTAAAACACTGTTGTATTATTTTTCAAATGCCTTGTCTTGCAAAATATTTACCTCAAAAACTTGAAATTATTCATAAATATACATTTATATATTAAAAAAAGAAAAACCCTTTCATTTTTTCACATGGCTTTCTGTTGACCCCCCTCTGGTGGTATGACATTTCTTGATGCACACAGCAACACCAAAGCACATACACTGACAAGATTAAGGAACAAATTCAGCTTAGCCAGTGAACTAAAAAGGAGTAAATGAGTGAGTCAGACAATTACATGTTTTACTGACAGGTAACGCATTATACATTTCAAGTCAAATCTATCCAATTACAACAGGCCGAATTACACAGTTCATTATTCTGTGCTTGAATGCCCTCTGGTGGTAAGTTGTTTCGGTGCAAACGTAGCAGCAACAAAGCAGATTACACAAACGGCATAAAAAGTTATTTACAGGTAAAATGCTACATTGTACAAGATATAGTGGCACTGTCTGTCTTTATCCCACTTTGTGTGCCCTCATTAGAACTCTCCAGCGGTCTTTGAGCATGGTGCCAGTGCGTCCTTCAAAGTCATAATCCATTAAGATGCGAGACCACTTCCCCTGGCCGTAACGTTTAACACCATCCTTCAGGTATTTGTCCAGTTGGGATGTCCATTTCTAAACAAATGGGAAAAACAAACTCCTGGTTTCTGTATTTTAAGGAATTTATATATTCATTAATTTGATTTGGGGATTAATTGATTCTACTCACCTGAGGGGGTTTTCTTGTTTTCTGTACCTTTAAGGTGCCCAGTGATTTCTCTGATGTCATCTGGGATAGCTCTGATGGTGTAAGGTTTAAAATTATTTTACCTGTATTCAGGCTCATGAATGTAATGTGCTGGTAAATATGTTTCAACACAAATATACAGAAGGAAATCAAAGACACGAGAAAATTAAAACGCACCGTTAGTGGAGATTCGACTGAGAGAAACACAAGACTTCTTGCACGTATCAGGTTTCCAAACATCAGTAATTTTAGTTGAGAGTAGTTTCCGTTTTGGTCTGTGGAAGTGTAATACAGCATGACAAAATTATTTTCTTAAACCATATGTGTAACATATCTTCTGCTCAGGACAGTTTGGTGAATTTCTACCTTCAGACAGAAATATCAAAAGCCATATCATTCAAACTGAGCACCAGAAATAAGGAAGAATGGGGATTTAAGTGGCTTTGAATGTGTCATGGTTGTTGGTGCCAGATGGGCTGGTCTGACTATTTCAGAAAATGCCGATCTACTGGGATTTTCCCACACAACCTCTAGGGTTTACAGAAAAAAAAAAAAAAAATCCAGTGAGAGGCAGTTCACTGTGTGAAAATGCCTTGTTGATGCCAGAGGTCAGAGGAGAATTGCCAGACTGCTTTGAGCTGATAGGAAGTCAACAGTAACTCAAAAAAAAAAAACCCAAAAAAACAATCGTTACAACCAAGGTATGCAGAAGAGCATCTCTGAATGCACCTCTTGTCAAACCTTAAAGCAGATTGACTACAGCAGCAGAAGACCACACCAGGACCAGGTACTCTTCCTGTCAACAAAATTGGACAGCAGAAGATTGGGAAAACATTGCCTGGTCTGATGAGTCTCGATTTCTGCCGCAACGTTTGGATGATAGCGTCAGAATTTGGAGTAAACAACATGAAAGCATGGATCCACCCTGCCTTGTATCGACGGTTCAGACTGGTGGTGGTGGTGTAATGGTGTGGGTTCTTGGCACACTTTGGGGCCCTTAGTACCTAGTGAGCATCATTTAAACGCCACACCCTACTTGAGTATTGCTGCTGACCATGTCCATCCCTTTATGACCACAGTGTTCCCATCTTCTGATGACTGCTTCCAGCAGGATAACACACCATGTCACAAAGCTCAAATCATCTCAAACTGGTTTCTTGAACATGACGATGAGTTCACTGTACTCAAATGACCTCCAAAGTCACCAGATCTCAATCCAACAGAGCACATTTGGAATGTGGTGGAACGGGAGATTCACATCATGAATCTCATGAAGCCAACAAATCTGCAGCAACTGGGTGATGCTATCATATCAATATGGACCAAAATCTCTGAGGAATGTTTCCAGGAGGTTCAACCCAGTACTAGCGAGGTGTACCTAATAAAGTTTCAGATGAGTGTATATCCCTTATTTGACATTTCAACACATTCTTAATGACCTGATACATACGGTGCTCTCCTTTTTCCTGTTAAGATATAAATGTATACTTTACTGTTCAATACAAAGGAGAAACAGATTTCAAAATGGGGGTATTTAAATATTATTTCTTACTTTCTGTTCTCTGTTAAGTCATTGGCCTTTTCTGAAAGAGAGCTGTCCTGAGACACCACATCCTCCAAACCTTCAATGTTCTGTGAAGACTTCACCATCTTTGTAGCTGCCTAAAGGTTGGAGAGGTAGACATAACACATAACATTTAACTATGCTAATTTATCTATCCAAATATTACTCTTTCATAAAGTTCTAAAAACAACTAACTTTCTGGTCTAAGTACTGCTGTAATGTGAAAGCAAAATTAATGAGGGCAGTCATTAGCATACCCTTCCAAGTGTAGCCATCAAGAGGTCATCGGCTTGCGTAAATCATTCATAAAAATTTCCTGAATAAGCAAGTCTGTTGGGCCCTGAGGACGACTCTGCTGAATGTAGCAGTTTGCCCTTCCAACTAATTTGATGACAAATTGTCAATTAGCTATGACTGATAACGTCACATCAGCACCTTCAGTTGGTCAGAGCACCATTAGTCAGGAGGACAAGAACGTAGTTTCAGCA
>VUQI01016868.1:38628-61507 GCA_015106735.1 Paratilapia polleni
TTTCCCATTTTTCTTTTTTTTTTTTTTTTAGCTAAATGACATTAAAAGG
Organism: Paratilapia polleni; assembly: GCA_015106735.1. NCBI lineage: Eukaryota > Metazoa > Chordata > Actinopteri > Cichliformes > Cichlidae > Paratilapia > Paratilapia polleni. Next base: position 38,678 of record VUQI01016868.1, read on the forward strand.
TCAAGAAAAACCACTGTTATAAAAACATTTTTTAAAATGTTAATAAATGTACAATTTTTCCAAAGTCAATGAGAAATCACATTAAACAATTGTGATCTCAATATTGACGACAATATTAGCAATAATGATTTTTGCCATAATTGAGCAGCCCTATGATCTAGTCTTCTTCTGATACAGGCTGTGACCTACAACGCCCTCAGCTCACTCAGGTCCTGCAGGTGCTGTACCTTGAGAAGGTAGTCACAGGGATTCTTCTCCAAGTACGCATCCAAGTAGGACTGGACTGTCTCCAGCAGGCGACTGAAGCTGAAGCTCATGAGGAATGGGTGGTAAGTCTCCCTCTGTTCAACGATTTTCGAAAGCTTAACTCCCACGTTCTGTTAAAACATGTTAGTTGTTAAGGATTAAAATCTATTATCGATTAATTAAAATGTTCCCGTAGTTTGAAAAGAAAAGGGACAATAACTGACATACAAACCTGTGGGAGTTCCAGGTTATTCTCAAACCATTTGAGGGCAGAGGAAGCAGAAGATCTTTGACCCTTCTCCAAGCAGACAGCAACAGACTGGGTACAGGATGCATGGATGTAAGACTCAATAAGTACAGAGTGGCCAACATCAGGTTTTAAACCATTCTTATTTCATAATCAAACATCTGCATCTTCTCAGCACTGGTGTTGTGCTCCGATAATCAGACCACAGTAGAGAGAAACAGGGTTACTACTACACAGAAAAATGTTTAGTGCTCCCAAAGAGGTTTTAGCCAGAGTCAAAGGAAAATCACCAGTACTGTAATAAATCATGTTTAAACTAGTTTTGTTAATTAGGGTTTCCTTGACTCAAGCATAACACACATTTGTGTTTAAGAAATTGAAAAATGCATACGAGGTAAAACAAACTCTTTGCCTGTACTGTATGTGGACCAATTACATGTGTAGTCACCAGCCAAAAGGCCCAGGAAAAAGCTTGTGACATACTGTACAATTACCTGGACAAACAAAAGGATGGTAATGTTTTTAAACAAACTTTCATCTGCCACAGTGTGTTTGAGGTCTGACCAGACTTTGGCAGCCGACATGAGAGGCATCACAGAGTCATCATCTTCAAATGGGACATCTGAAGGAAAACAGTATTTCACATGGTAAAAAGAGTCTGTTGCTGTTACACTTACCGGCCACTTCATTAGTTACACCTGTTCAACTACTTGTTAACATAAATATCTAAATCAGCCAATCATTTGGCAGCAACTCAGTGCATTTAGTCATGTAGACATGGTCAAGACAACCTGCTGAAGTTCAAACTGAGCATCAGAATGAGAGAAAAAGGTGATTTAAGTGACTTTAAATGTGGCATGGTTGTTGGTGCCAGAGGGGCTGGTCTGAGTATTTCAAAAACTGCTGATCCACTTGGACATTCCTGCACAACCATCTCTAGGGTTCACACCGAATGGCCTGAAAAAGAGAAACTATCCAGTGAGCAGCAGTTCTCTGGGTGAAAATGCCTTGTTGATGCCAGAGGTCAGAGGAGAACAACCAGCCTGCTTTGAGCTGATAGGAAGGCAACAGTAACTCAAATAATCATTTGCGACAACCAAGGTATGCAGAAGAGCACCTCTGAATGCACAACACATTGAACCTTGAAGCAGATGGGCTACAGCAGCAGAAGACCACACCGGGTGCCACTCCAGTCAGCTAAAATAGGAAACTGAAGCTACAATTCGCACAGGCTCACCAAAATTGGACAATACTGGAAAAATGTTGCCTGGTCTGATGCGACTAAATTTCTGCTGTGACGTTCGGATGGTTGGGTCAAAATGTCGCAGCAGAAATTGGCATAAACAACATGAAAGCATGGATCAATCCTGCCTTGAATCAACAGTTCAGGCTGCTGCTGGTGTAATGTTGTAAAAAGAGTAAAGAAAAAAGTAAAGAAGAGATGGGAGAAATACCCTTCAACCATGTTATGAGTGTTGTTTTGAACGCCACAAAAGCTGATCGGAGCAGAGTCGGGCAGAGAGTAAATGAGTAAATGTTTTGTATGGTGGGCTCAGTAGTGATCGTTTTGTGTGTGTGCGTGTGAGTGAGTGAGAGAGACGCTGCTGAGGCTTTCTGGCGTAGGTTGTTGTTGTTCTGTAAAGCACACTGAGATGCAAAGTTGTATGAAAGGTGCTATATAAATAAAGTTTGACTGATTGACTTGTTGTGACAATAAAACAATTCAGTGGCTTTGGGACGTGGTGGAACAGGACATTAGCATCATGGATATACAGCTGACAAATCTGCAGAAATCTATGACAGGAAGACCCAAGGTGTAACTAAAGAAGTGGCTGGTCAGTGTATATATTTTTAAACTATTATTTTCTTCCTTATCTTTAATACTTGCTCGTTTTTTCTTACCCAGCAGCTTTCCATGCATGACTCTCGTCAGGAAGGCACATATCTTTGCTTTCTCATTTCCCTTAAAAGATGAACTCTGATGAATGACTGGGGAAAAATAAAAAAAATAAATTCATAAAACACTGTTAGCCACGAGGTTTTCAGAGTCTTTCTTAAGACGTGAACATACGGTGTGTAGAAACATTGAAGTTGTTATGGAAGCTTTAACCATTTAGTGAACATACAGTGTTATCTCTACACAGCTGTTGCTCACGGACAATCATAAAGGGGCCACTTGCATTTTTTATTTTCGACTTGGCTTTAAGAGTTTCACCCCGGATTTTGGTTTGACATTTATGCTAGCAATAAAACTTACCTTTCCATAGGTTATCTTTAACGAGGTGTCTGGTTGTTTATGTTTTGTCTGTTTGCACGGGCGAACTTTTAACGTTTAACTAAGTGTAAAAACTTAGAAAGCTCTGGATTCAGCAGAAATTCAGAAAGGTTTATCGTTAAATAACCAGCTAACTATACGTGCTGAGTACTCACCCTGGAAAGCTGAAAGCGTTTTGTTGAATTCATCAAGTTTGCCCTCCTTGAAACGCCGACACAAACTTACAAACATGAAGTCCAGCATCCATCCTGTAGCTACAGTAGTAACGTGGGAAAAACGGACACTTTCACTTATATTATCTGCACGTGAAGCAGATTTGCTGTTATTTTCAGCTTCCATGTTTATGCCTAATGTTTTTTTTTTTTTTTAAAGACACCCGCGCGCTCAGCGTCTACCAGAGCTTCTTTCATTGGCGTTTGAATTCGCTTATCTGACTGCAGCGCCCTCTGCCGTTCAGGAGGAGTAACTAAATATCATCTCGTTCAAACTGTGCCAGATCAAATGTAATTCAACTGCAATCTGAAGAAGGGTTGTTACGTTGCATTACATTACAGTGCATGCCTATAGGCGACCTCACTGTTTCAGTACTAGGGGGTGATTCAAGACTAAAACACCAAAAATAAAGAAAAGGGATGAAGACTGACTCTTTGTAGGCATTGTGTTCTTTGCAGTGTACTGTTTGATTTCCACAAACAAAAGAGGATCCCTCTTTTGTTTGTGGCAAATATTCAACAAGGCACTGGAAAATTTCCTCAGAGATTTTGTTCCATATTGATATGATAGCATCACCCAGTTGCTGCAGATTTCTCAGCTTTACATTCATGATATAAATCTCCCATTCCACCACATCCCAAAGGTGCTCTATTGGATTGAGATCTGGTGACTGTGGAGGCCATTTGAGTACAGTGAACTCATTATCATGTTCAAAAAGCCAGTTTGAGATGATCTGAGCTTTGTGGCACAGTGCATTATCCTGCTGGAAGCAGCCATTAGAAGATGGGTACACTGTGGCCATAAAGGGATGGACATGGTCAGCAACAATACTCAGGTAGGGTGTGATGTTTAAACGATGCTCAATTGGTACTAAAGGGCCCAAAGTGTGCCAAGAAAAGATCCCCCACTGCCACTAGCCTGAACCACTGATACAAGGCAGGATGGATCCATGCTGTTTACATCAAATTCTGACCCTACCATCCAAATGTCTCAGCAGAAATTGAGACTCATCAGACCAGGCATTGTTTTTCCAATATTCTATTGTCCAATTTTGGTGAGCCCGTATGAATTGTAGCCTCAGTTTCCTGTTCTTACCTGACAGGAGTGGCACCTGGTGTGGTCCTCTGTTGCTATAACCCATCTGCTTCAAGGTTCGTTGTGTTGTGTGAGTTGTTATTTGAATTTCTGTTGCCTTCCTATAAGCTCGAAGCAGTCTGGCCATTCTCCTCTGACCTCTGGCATCAACAAGGCATTTTCTCCTAGAGAACTTCCACTCACTGGATATTTTCTCTTTTTTGGACCATTCTCTGTAACCCTAGAGATGGTTGTGTGGGAAAATCCCAGTAGATCAGCAGTTCCTGAAATACTCAGACCAGCCCTTTTGGCACTAACAACCATGCCACATTCAAAGTGACTTAAATCACCTTTCTTCCCCATTCTGATGCTCACTTTGAGCATCAGCAGGTCATCTTGATCATGTCTACATGCCTAAATGCATTGAGTTGCTGCCATGTGATTGGCTGATTAGATATTTGTGTTAACGAGCAGTTGAACAGGTGTACCTAACAACGTGGCCGGTGTGTGTATGATGGTAAAATCTATTAACCTCTTTACTTTCTAAGTGGATCAGTTCTAGTAACGCTTGCAGTATGTTCAACTGTATCACATCAATTGTTTTCATCTTGCAGCTTTTATCAGGATCCTCCATGCAGCTTGGAAGTAGGGTTGGGAGAAATGATGTGTAGCAGCACTCGTTGGGGAATAGTAATAGAAATAAAAGAACAGCAACAGAAATGTATCCACTTTGCCATTTATGTTCTTGTTTTTCTACTTTTAACCCATTTCAGGCAACCACTCATACTTTAGATGGAACAAAACTTCAGTTTTCTTTTAAAGAATTTCCCAAATATGGTATAAAGTATTTCTTGTATTATCTTAACATACCAACCTGGTAATCCATAAAATCAATGATAAACTTCTAAAGTAAACACTGCAAGAGTCTATTTTAACAGAAATGATCTTTCCCTAAATCTAACAAAGTATGATTGTCGAACCTAACCCAGTAGTTTTTGTTCCTAAAGCTAACCAAAAAGGGACATAAAAATAAATTCACAAAAGAATAAAAAAATAAAGAGAAGTGTTCCCACACTAGAAGGGAGCCCTATTCTTTAGAATTAAAGTTGTGTGACTTATGCCTCTACCACCCCACCAATAGCCTCATTTGGACTTTATTGGTTTTTAAATTGCAAAGTATTGTTGGACAGAAAACACATTTCCCTCCAAACATACTGTAAATGTTGTTTAGTTGTATTGGAACATGGCTGGAAATGCACACTTACATTAATTGCACAGAATGGAACACATTCCCTTGCAGTGATAAATCATTTATCAACCAGCCAAATTGCTGAGTTGTCCACACTTTTGTATATGGAAAACAACTTTGCCTTCTTGCAGCAAATGCAATCTCATATTTTAATTGGTGTCCCGATTTGAACTTAAGTCTTTTTTAATCAATAAGTACTCATCCTCAATATGCAGAAAATGCATATGTGGCCCACAAACACCATCTCATGTGCACGGGACACCAAACACACAAACACAGGAGTTATACATTTATTTGTTATTCTGCATATGCTAATAGACGTAATGAGGAACAATGCTCTACAGAAATGTTGACATACGTGTACCATAACAAAGTCTTCTGTGGTCACATAATTGTTCAGACTACTACATGCATACAAAGATGTTGCTTTGTACAGAAACAGTCTGTAGGTCAGGATGAGTCTAATGATAATGTTCTCTCAAAGCTGAACAGAAAAAAAAAATGGAGGAGGCAGAATATACAGAGATATAAGGACAAACAATGTTGCTGTATGCATTTTAAGGAGCAAGGTAAGCACGTATGAGTGACACGGACAATACCCATTCTCTCAGAGAAAATAAAGACAACATTTCCACTCTGTACAGTATCACAGATGAATATACCATCATGAGACAGTAAGACAGAGCACAGTCCTTGTTTGCTGTCAGTTCACAGAATTAATTGCAGTATCCACACAAACTTTATCCCAAGGGGATATAGCTGATCAATCCAAATCCCTTGTTTCTCTACCCTACCTGTCAAAATGAAAGATTACTCAAGGCTAACACGGAGACATGATTACTACAAACAAGGGATGAGGGATAAATTGAAGTACAGAAAAAAACAAGCTTTAACAAGAAGGTTACCATCTAACCTCCCTTTATAGAGAAAAAAAAAAAGACAAATGAAAATTCAAACAACGACCACCGCAGACCCCGCATTTTACTTCGGAGAGTACCAAAGAATCTGAGTTTCTGATGAGGGATCGGTAATATCACAAAGGTAACTCCATGAGATCTCACATGAATCTCTGAATACTGAGTCAGATTATGCTACTTTGGGCAAATAGTATGTACACAGACAAAAGAAAAAAAATGAACCACAACTGACACAATGTAACCATTTGGGAGAACCATTTCTTTTCTTATCCTCGCCTTGTTTTCACCCACTGATCGCTGTTTCCTGAGGGCATGCCATGGGGTTAGAGCTTCTGAAGCTGGAGGGACTGGAGCACTCACTGGTGTCAGCATGGGAAATAATCAGATGGATCAGCTCAGAGACAGCAGGGATCTCCTTCTGACTGTAGTCACTCTCCCTTTTCGCCTCCCTTAACAGTCAGATGTCTGTCCCTTTGTTTGTACTTCTTCCTGCCTCACCGAAGACTGATGGGAGTGGATACTGAATGTGGTAACACACATTATTCAGAAGAAGGGAGAAATATTGCAGCTCCCCATTCTGGAAGCCAAGACATCGAAGTGGATTTGACAACAACACCTTTCAAAAAGTACAGAAGCAGCTAGTTGACATTAGCTGTTAAAGAAAAAACAGATAATCTATCCAATCAGAACATCAGAGAGTTATAGAAAACCTGAGAACTCAATATCATTACTTGTATCTGTTACATAAAGACCTGATTTCTCCTATAAAATTAGAATTTTCTGTACAGTGCTATATGAACAAAGCAAAATGACTTGCTACCTTCTCATAAACAGCCGTGTTATGAAAAGGCACGCATCATTTCAACCACCATATGGCAGGAAATTGTGGTCGTGCTCCATTTTAGTTTAGAAAAAATAGAGTCATTCTCCACATTAAATCACAAAAAACAGAAAATTGTTTGTTTGTGGCCATTAAAATTAGGTATTGTTAATATCTTCCACACATTTTGCTAGATTTTTATGTAAATCTAACAGCAATATAAAAGGCCCTGGTGGTCAATTTGGATTCCTATTCTGACAGATAATCAAATTTGAGGTCCATTGATACCTGGCGTTAAGGTGCTTGACAGCATTTTGCCAGCCACATACTAAGAAAAAGTAAAAGTCAGATTCTTATTTGCATTGTTTGTGAGATTCTAGTAGTTGCAATACTCTTTTGCCTCATATTAAAGATATAACATCTGAAAAATACAAGTAAATTTTGCCTGTACACTTACAAATTCCCATAGACATAAAATAAAGTGCCACAATTCTTGGCCTGCATAGATTGCAGTATGCGGTATTGCACATTCCACACCTTTCAGTGAAACAAACAAAATGAACAAACAGAATATGAATAGCGTAACGTAATGATAATAAGAACGAAAAGAATAAAATGACAAAGAATTCACCCATGTTCTTCCTGTCGCTGCCATTCTGGTTTGTGTGGCTTTCACAAACACCTCACTAGTATACTCCACCATGTGTCATGCTGAAAGAAATAAACAAATATTCCAGCAATAAATTGGAATCAAAGGCAACATACAACAGATATATTTTCAGTCAGTGTAAAACAAAAGCGAGAGAGACGATGAGAAAAAAAAAGAAGAAAAATTCCTTTGGGTTTAAGTTTGACTGAAAATTATTTTGTTCACAATAAAACACAATAAATTACAGTCCAAGACACCACAGATATACAAAAAAAAAATGCCTTAAACTTATCAGCAGGATTGGGTAAAGTTGCAGTAGTACGGAACAAAGGTCAACATTGACATGAGGCTGCTGAGGACAGGACAATGAACACAATGCAGGTAAACAAACCATAATGAAAAAACACACCTACTGTCATAATACATGTTATTACCATATATGTTATAATGCAGCTGAGATAGAAGAAAGCCTGTCAGTGTGCTTGATTTGGTCCATTGATATCAGAAGGAATATTGTCATATTTTTTTGTAGTAATCTACCCCTTTTTAAACTGCCAAAATAGATAATGATAGTGTAATGCATATATCTGTTAATGACCAAATCTACTGTGCTGAATTAATAAATAGTCTTACCTCTGTTTTTATGGAATCTCACCTACCTATTGTAAAATTTTTCTACAACCAATCTAGCCCTACGTATCATGTTTTATTCTTAATACTACTTTTAGATATACATATTTGATGTCAGAGAGTAAATAAGATAATTTCCTCTGATTTGCATGGAATCAAAAGGCTGAACTAAGTGCATCTTAAATCTTGTCCTAATGTCTGTAACTGCATGATAATTATTTTCAGTAGCTTTAGTGTCTGATAGTTCCTGTTCTTATTGGTTTGATATATACTTGGCAACCACAGGTGTATGACTATTTTTTTTTTAGAGAATTCAAGGTGTTTCCATCCTTCTTCCCCACATTCATGAATTCAAAGATTAAATATCAGATGCTCAAACTGAAAGTTCGACAGCTGCTATGAAAACCAAAAGCAATAATCTCAACGTTACAGTTTCATACACCGTTATTCACAAGGAAAAAAAAAAAAAATAACAGGGTCATCATGAGAACACTTTGCATTGCCACAAAAAGTAATGATATGTTTTTTTTATAGGTCGCTACGATGCAACACCCAATCTGAGGGCTGTCTATTCGAACCCCTACCCCGCCCTTTTCACATTACAAATATTTGTACCTTCAGTGACTGTCTTCTTTTGCCATCTTGTGCATTGTCATTGCCTTAGATGTCCTAGTATTTACAGTGGAGCGCTTTCAGCAAACTAAGCACCGTAAAATATCTGTCTTTTTTTAAAAGCATGCTTTTACAGTCCCTCTGTGCATTTCCTTCTTTTGCTAGAAAAGGAGACATTATGTACATCTGGAGGACCTGCGTGTACATGAGTTGATGAATTTTCTGTTTTTCAAAAGCGTCCTCTTTTAGCCCACTGTTTGCTCTAAAGTCATCCCGGGATCTGCACGAAGCACTGCAGTTTCTTTTTCAGTGGTTCACTACAACACAAGTATAAGAGACTTGTCATGCCATGCAAAAATATCTTTCACCACAACTGCACCCTTGACTTTCCTCCCCACTTTCCCAAACTCCAGGGTGAGGTTATAGTAGGTCTATTATCCCTCAAAGCTTTCCTTACATTCACATGCTGGTTTCACAGGTTGGAGAGAGGCTGCCATCCCCGGGTATCAGGTGGATATCAGACGTAAACATATGGTTCTCTACTTTGTGTCCACTTTGGTTGCTGTCAGCCTTAACCTCCTCACCTGCCCCAACCACACCTTGGGTGCAATTTTGTGCTGCTGTCTTGGGTGACAATGGTGCAACTGCTGCGCCCGCCACCTCCATCAGATGCTTCTCTTCATGGTTGTCTGTGGATTGATCTTCATCCCCTGGTGGGGTGTCCACCATCAGCCTCTTAGGGACCAGAGGGCAGGTTTCTTCCACTGTGATTGGAAGAAGCCCCTCCGAACTGGGAATGAGCGGTGATGTTTCTCCCACCGGAGACTCATCTTCCAGGATGCTGGAGCTGATGTCTCCAGGAGACGTAGTGCTGGGTGGTGTTAGAGGGCCTTCAGCAGAGATTTTGGTGTAATTGACCTTCAACCCTTTTATATTTAGTGGATTATTCCCTCTTGGAGAGCTCTGGATGTTCTCCACTGCACTGTTAAAGCTCTCTCCTTCCTCTATGTGGAGCTCTGATCCATCACTTGGGTTGACGGACTCATAGAGACCATCTTTAAGAGAGCTCTGGTCATCACTGGCCCTCAGTAAACTAAGATCCAGAGGTGGCGGGGCTCTGGGGTGTCTGATCAGACACGGCCCAGCATCCTCCTCACCTGAGTGTGAGCCCTGTTTTTTGATGTCCACCAAATAGCTTCCAAAGTGTTCTGGTGAGGAGGGCTGGACTTCCTTCATCTCCAGCTCCACCTCCCCTTTTAATGCAAATTCAGGGCTGTGAGACTTCTTCGGTGATGTAGGGGCAGTCATAGTTGTGCTCAGAGTGCTCATGGAGCTTGTAGTGTTGAGATTGGTGAAGGACTGTGACTTGGTCATTTGGTTGTACATCTCCTCCAGTTTCTGAACATTAAGGTGCTGCGGGGTCCTGGTTGTCCGCTGTGGGCTTCCAGTTGTGGTGATGGTTATACGATGGGGGGAACTTTGAAACTCTGGGTTTCTTTTATCGGGTGATTTAAGATTGATTTCAGAGGAGGCATGCCTGGTATGGCTGCCCCAGCGGCTAGGCGACAGGTGGTTGTCAAGGGAGGTCTTGTCCTCTCCTTTATCTACCACTACATCCATCAGTTCCATACTACGAGCAAAGGCATCTTTGAGGTTCATTGACACAATGCTACCATTCCTTTTGGCTCTCTCCAGTGCTTCTCTTCTCTTGATGGCTTTCTCCTGCCTCTTCTGCTCCTTGTAGAACTCAGAGAAGTTGTTGACAATAATGGGGATTGGCAGGGCAATGACAAGCACACCTGCAATGCAGCAGAGTCCACCCACAATCTTTCCAAGTAAAGTCTGTGGGTAAATGTCACCGTAGCCCACTGTAGTCATTGTAATGGTGGCCCACCAGAATGAGGCAGGGATACTGGTGAATTTGGTGGCATCTTCATCTTTTTCAGCAAAGAAGACCAAGCTGGAAAATATCATGATGCCCATGGCAAGAAATAAGATAAGCAACCCCAGTTCATTGTAGCTCCTTCTCAAAGTAAATCCTAGAGACTGGAGCCCTGTGGAGTGCCTGGCTAACTTCAGGATCCTCAGTATTCTCATGATTCTGAATATTTGCACCACACGGCGCACATTTTGGAACTGTAGCACGCTCTTGTTGGACTCTGTTAGGAATATGGTGACATAGTAGGGCAAAATGGCCAGCAGGTCAATGACATTAAGTGGGCCTTTGAAGAACTTCCACTTATTAGGAGAAGAGAGGAAGCGAAGGAGGTACTCCATGGTGAACCAGGCAATACACACGGCCTCCACGTGGGCCAGATTGGGGTTATCGTTGGGCTGGTCAAACTCATCTTTGTGCTGGAGCTCTGGTAAGGTGTTGAGAGAAAGGGCGATGGTGGAGAGGACGATAAACAGTATTGATATGATGGCTAGAATCTGAAAAGAGAGCACAGAAATGAATAAAGTATTAGTTTAACACAGTAAGGGATACACTCTGAATAATCAGAGCCATCTGATTTGCATTAAGGACCTTAAAAGATGTATAAATAAAGGTGTTGAGTATATGATATGAATCTAATGGAGGGTCTGCCTTTGGTTCAAAGGCACTGTGGGCGTGCTCCTGAATATGAGCACTCCATTATCCATATAAAGAATATGAGATATGCCAGAGTATTAGATAAGGATAGGTCAGCAAGATAATGGAAAATGACACAAGGAACCACTGAGTGATTAAATGTGTGAATGAATGCAGCATTGCAGAGCTTACTGAATAAGAAGTTCATTTACATAAGGGAAATAACTAGGCCAAAAATCTGTTTAGGAAATAAGTGTGTGTTTGTCTGTGTGAGATCTCATCCACACTAGATAAAAGAATAAAAGGATTCTGGCTCCACCTGTTGGCAAGTGTCTAAAATGTCCTCTCTTCACTTCGCAAAATGCACAAAGCTTTAAAAAATATTGTTTGTTCTTATGAAATATAAAATGGAAATATTGTTTCCTGTGCCTTACTGCACAGCGTGGGGATGGGTAAGATCATCCTGCATAATCCCATGAGGTCAGCACAGGATGAGACTGCGTTTCAGCTGCAGCTCTTTATCTTGACCAGGATTTATTGACATGGATTGATTAAATCTGGCCTTAGATGTTCTGACTGAAGTTGGATATTTATATAATGAGTGTGCCATCTATATATGGTGAGGGGAAGGCATTATGTTATGTGATGAGCTGAATATCTACCTCTACATATTTCATCTATGCTTCCTTCTTTCACCGTAAACCACAGATAAAACTCCTTACAATGCTGCTGGGATTAGCTGGTGTCCCTTTTTTTTTTTTTCTCCATAGCTCTGCTCAGCTCAACTCGGCATCTCTTCCCACACAGGTGAAACGTCTCTGTGCTACACTCAGTACCACCCTGCATCATAACCTAAACTGAAATCCAGGACATGTAAAAATTAGCATTCTTTTGTGCAAAGTCCTCTGTGACTTGAGCAATATAAAGCCAATTAAAGTCTAATGAAGAGAGATTGAAGCGACTCAGTCAAAAAGGAAAACAAGGCACCCTGAATACTAATCACAAATCACATTAAGTTGCAGAACACACTGATGATCTTACATAAATTTACACTGTGTAGTCTGGAGACACTCACTGTATCTCTGCTGAGAGTTCATTAATTTAGCAAATTTTACATATTAGCAAGAGAGAGATAAAGCTCAAGGATTTTGCAGTGGTTGAGGTCAGCCTTTCCTATAGTCTATCCATTAGCCTGTGGCTAGCAATGACAAGCTGGAAAAAAGTGGCTAATAGGTTAGTGGCATTTCCCGAAATAGATAATTATAAATACATATTTTTTCTAAATAAAGGATTCCTTCTAGAAATGCAGAGAAAAAAACAAAGTCATAGAGCAGAATATAGAAGGTGGTGTCATGGCTCAGCAGAGGAAGTGTTATCACTAAATGAATGCTGGTACTGATTAGGTTAAACCTATTAGCAGCTAAGTGAGGCAACCGGGGGCAGGCTTGGCACTGAGCTGTGGAGTCATAGTAAGGACGCAGATTGCTTTCATATCCCTCAACGTTTTGGCACGCACATTTGAGGCTCACTCCCTGCTGCCAAACAATTTGATCAGGAGACCTTTGCTTGTACTCCTGTTTCTGAACAGCAACAAGGCAGAAGAGCAGATAAGAGCGAGAGATAATAAGTTTGGTGGTACACTGTGCAGCTTACACAGATGATTTTTCTGACACAGTACTGTATAGAGTGAAGTATACGTAAACATGATTTACTGACATGCAGGCAAGAGGTAACTCATTCTTCAGAGGTCAATTCTTTATTTAGATTTACATTAAGTACCTCAGAGGACACAGTTAATCTTCTGCTGTTCCACACTTCAAAAGCTACACTATGAACAGCTGAATGAATGGACATGTGGGCATGCACACAAACACACAGACTGAGACAAAGTGACTAATGTTTTCATTGACCCATACCCCTGCTGTCTCACTTTCACACACCCAAGCAACCTCTGCTCACGTAGAACACAAATGCCTTTTAAGCATGGGGATAAGCAACGCTGAGGTGGCTTGCATTAACCTACTCTAATTGAGTGGGAGTAGTTAAGAAGATCAATTATTTGGACTCTTCTTTTCTCTTGATTTGCATGTGTGGTGGCATGACGTATAGCATCAAATGCCATGAGTGGTGGATTAAAAAAACAACAAAAAATGTAAGCGCAGTAAGGCCAGTTGACCTAGAAGTGACCGTGAGGACAAAGGCTAACAGCGACAGGAAGTGAAACATGATTTTCCCCAGAAGTGGGCACTTTCTAATCTGTGGAGCTCCTCTCTGACCGTGAGTTCACTCTGTTAGACAACTGAGATTAAACTACCTGTCAATTCTACCTTTGACCAATGTGCCGGCACATACGTAGGCTAGGCTGTGTGCGAATGCTTGTTGCCTCTGTCTTAAAGAAAAGCAATTTCAATGAAATAAAATGAATCAGTAAAGTTAAATGCCAATTACTGACAGTTATAGTTTTATTGTATATCTATCTCTCTATCTATATATATATATTTTTTTGAGAGATCGCTATAAATAGGCCTAATATCTAAGAATATTTATATTTTACATCAATTTGTTTTCATGTTCCCAAAACACATTGAGTGTGTGAGTACTATTACGTGCTCATTTTACAGACAAATCAACATCACATTAAGTTTATTATTTCACGAAAAATCGATGTAATGTAATTTATATCTGTAGAAAATTGACATGCCGTTAAAATGCATTATTTTAAACATTAGGCTGTTTTGTGAGTGGATGTTTTTAAGAACTGCCTCAACAAATTTCTTTTTTTCTTTCCCAGTCTGCCTCAGTCTTTTCTTCCTCTTCTTGGGAAGGGTTGGGGCCTCAGGATCAGGATAGTCAGGTCATGGTCAGGCCACTCCTGATTGGCTTAGACAGGCAGTGAATGTATTCAGACGATTAGGTGATGTGTGACATGCTTTAGTTGTCTGTGACCATTTGGGCTGCTGTACTTTCTCTCCACGAGCTCTATAGTAGCAGACAGCTTAGCACGACTGCACTGGAAAGCCGCTTCGCTCTGAGATTCTCTCTGAGGGAGAGAATTAAGAGAGAAAAGTTTTTAATGTCATGTCTTACTTTTGCAGCTTGACTGAGATATAGAGTCTATCACAGATATATTGGTATCAGTAGATAAGCTGTCCCATATTTCCCTATATGAAAACCTTCTTTTTTTTAACACAACCTAATGCATAAAAAGATGCTTGGGATAATATAAACATGTAGTTTTTCCACCAAAGCTGCTCTGACTGTAACATTCTTAACACATTCTTAGCTGAGCAGAGGGTGGTGCATAGTAAGTTGAGTTTAGTAGTTTACGAATTACCCTGATGGAATATTAATAGACAGTGACCACTTTTCCTTTTGCATCTAATTTACTGACATAAAGAATACATTTATATCAAAACCTTTACTCTTCAATCTCTAAACTTCCACAAGGTCACCAGGGACCCATTTAGTGGTTGGGTTAGTATTTGGTTGTGTTTTAGCCACATGCTTAACATTCACATTTTCAAAAATTATACGCTGCTACTTTTCAGATAAAGTTGCACATAAGCCTTTTGACCTTGCAGCCCTCTGTTGTGAGCTTTGTCATTTAAAAAAAGCTTTCAAAGAGTTGGCTGCTAGCCTAACCCTAGCTCTAACCTAAAAGGGTAGCTGTCAAGCTGGTGGATGTTAAGAGGTTAAAATTTGGAGTAGAAATCCAGAAATCTAGAATCAGTCAAGGAAAGAAAATGAATGCCCCTTTGCCCCTAGCGCACACACCCTCCTCATGATTTAATTCCACAGGTCCTTAAAAATAATATACGATCCTCTGGGTGACCTGAGAAGGCAGAGTGAAGTTGATTCAGCGGAGAAAACACACAAGAGTCAGCATTAAGAGCCCTCTTGAGTCTCTCTTCTGAGCCTCTCTTGAGTTTCATCTTCAGCCACATGTCATCTCAACCACTTTTCTTGAAATTGCAAGAATCACCTCTCCACATCCTCCTTTAGTTCGCTCAAGAGGTCATCAATAGGGGCACTAACTCCTCTATAAGTGTCCTGTCATCAGTGACAGCCCATGGTTGCACAGTTACACACCACTTATTGCATCACCTCATCTGCTTGCATTCGCATCGTTCCTTACTTTGAGGGGGGAAAGCTCTTGTGAGGAAGAAGAATAACCTGCACCACACTAGTGGCCCATCTGCCAGCTTGGGGGAGGCTATCGATTGTGTACACATCAAATTATGGACACTGAGCTAAGCCCAGCAAGCCCCTATTGATAGCCCTGCCCAGAGCTCTTATGGACTATGATCCACCCCACAAGTCCCCATTGGCCAAACCTCCCCCACTCGGTTCATCAATTTGCACTGGACAAATTGAGCCATTCCTCAGGTATGATAATTTTTGCTGCAGAATCAATCCAGATGATTATGGCTATGGTAATGTGGATTGATTCCAGGGCTTGTGTGGTATTTCATCCTTTGGGTCTGTATCTCTTCCAATGTGATGACCCCATCTAGGCATGCAAGATGTTGAGTGGCACATGATAACTCGGCTTTGTGCAAAGTCCAGTTTGCTAATGTAATGAATTACTGTACTAAGTTTAGATGTACCCATGCTTCATTATTCAAATGATTGGATCCATATGTGGGATATAGGTATGACTCCCATTTGTGAATAAAATCTGCTGTTAGAAATGACCAGCAATTAATGATGACACTGAACAAATATGGCATTACTAATGAATCTGTCTCACATATTTTAAGAAAAATTAACGAGACACGGATATCTGGAATATGACTTAAATACGCACACCCTTAGATAGACCAAATATAAATCAACAGCAAAGCAGTGGGGAACCCACCCTTCCTACACCATTCTGTCTGGTTGAGTGCCTTTACTATGGCCAGTTTCCAAGGCATTCAACAAGAGAGGGAGAGCAAGAGAGAAACAGAAAGGGATGGTGATATTTGCTGGCCATCAAATGTTTTGTTCTGTGGATCCTCCAAGCTCCAGAGAGTTTTGGACAATTGCCTAGTCATTACGATTTCGGCCTCAATTCTAAAGCCATTAGTCTCCAGACAAAATTACTGAGTTCATAAAGCAGTGGAGGAAAAAAAAAAAAGACGAATCTGATCCAAATGAATTTCTTGAAACTGGTACAATACTGCATGTGTCCAAAACTGCTTTGTTGCACTCTGCAACAAAATGAGAAAAAGAGACCAGTTCAGTTTCCATCTGGTCTACAATTTTTAGAGACTCCAGAGTTGGGTGGATAATAATGCATACTTATTATTTCAAGCAATCTATTGAGCTGTTCATAAACTTTTGACAGCTCTAAGTGCAGTCAATAATTGCAGTGGATACGACCAATCTGTCTGGGCATAATACAGTATCACCACACTCTGTCACTTACAATTTAATTTGTTATCAGTCAGCTAGAATATATTATGTGCCCCAACTGTGCTCAGTAACTTTTGTCAGAAGTCACATTGTGATTAAAGTCACGTCTTCAGGCTCAATCTCAGAGAGGTGTCTTACAATCAGTGTGAGAGACAAACTCTGCATGTAAATATTTTTCTTGTTGATAGGTTTGCAAAGCACGGTAACATGAACAGAAGATGCAGAACTCACTGTCACCTTCACATTATCCTTGCTGGAGGCACGCAGCAGAAGGAACCAGAGGGTTTCAGCCAGTGCTCAAACTGTGTGGGGTTCACTTAGCAGCACAAAAATCTTTGAATGGGCTGACAGTGTATGAGAAAAAAACCTTAATCAATAACCAGGTCTCATCTGCTTGCAGGCCACCTGCACCTTTTGTCACCCAAGAGCTAGAGTTCATTTTTAACTACAATATGACAGGTGAAAACAGAATACTGAAAGACCCACTAAATAAACAATCAAAATATCAAAATTTCTAAAATCAGTCCCGTGTGTGGCTGCTGTGTCTTCTTTGAGCTCTTTGCTAAACTTCACTGTTTCCTCTTTTCTTCTTGTAAAACACACTGTTGTGTGTGAGCTTTTCACACTCCCCCTCAAAGCCCTTTCACTTCTGTCCAGGCTTTATTTATACTGGAGGGATATTTGTTTTTGTGTTTCTTTCTTTGTTTTTTTTTTTGATGAACCAGGGAGGGAAGTGGGCTAGTATGAAATATTTATAGAGTACATTCATCCAGTAGTCGGACAAACACGCCTGCACAGAAAAGGCAACACAGTTATGGTGTGTCAGCATGTGGTGCTCGATTACAGCTTAGAGGCAGTTTGGACTGAGTGACGTGCCCATGATTAGCAGTTTGAAATATCATACATAGAAATTCGTGTATTAGCAGACACAATGTACTGACAATTCCTCCTTTGGTGTTTGTTCAAATGACACATTATCCAAAGCCCATTAAGACTGTTTCCAATTCAATTAAACAAAAACAACGGGAGAGAAATGTGCCAGAGTCTTCTTTTTCCATGCTGCAATCTGGAGGTATGTATAAAATGAGAGATGGATATTGATAAGATTTCACTGAAACCAATGCCGTAATTGATTCTGCTTATAGCTCCAATTCTTTATAAATCACTTCCTTAATGATTCATGAGCAAAAAAGTAGGCCGTCATAGATTTTCCAATGTCAGCGGAGCTGTTCTATTATCTCTGAACCCTAATGCAGTGTAAAAACAGAGTAGAACAAAGGCTGCATGCAACTCAGGTGTGCAAAAGCTCCAGCTACCTTAAGTTTGACATCACTGTTTTGCAATGCCCAACTGTCTCAAAAACATACCAGCACTGATAAAAGAAATTCAGTCAGGATGGCTATAGTCAACAGGATATTTTTATTTCCTTCTGCAGTAATTTATATTTGCCAGCATGGCTCTGTTCTGGGACGTCCCTGCCCTTCAGTGCGGATACGGAGAATTCATAAAGCCAGGAGAGCACACTTCCCCATTGTTCCATGTGCATACAAAAAAGGGGAGAGCTGCAAAGACCCTCAGCAAAGAATAGAACTGGCATCAGTGACAACAGATATGACATTAATTAAACCACATATAGCATGAAAAGCTGAGGTGGGTTGCAGAGCAGCTTCCAGTTGTGCAGCTACTATAGGAAGGCCAAACAAGCTTAAAAAGCCTGCCCTATATGAGATAGCCTATTGGTAACACATAGGCTATCTCATAGAAGGGTATCTGCTGGGCCATCATCTTATGTGGGCTCAGCTGATATACTGTAAATGCAGATGAGCTTGACTTCGAGGCCCACCTGAACTAATGCTATGCTCAATTTGATTAGCTTGGAGGCATACAATTGTGATGGAATGGATGATTTGTGGATTCCCATCCCTAGAGGAGAGAGCATAGCATTTGGTTAATGGTGCAGTGCAGCCTACTTGCAACTTTGGGACAAAAGTTGACTTTTCCACTTACTCTGACTCTGCTATAGTGCCAATCTGGTTCCCATCCAGTCGATGTCCAAATCTCAAAAATAGAAATATTTTCAATGACCTACATTTTCATAGTTAGCTAATGGTTTACTATTGGTATATGATTGTAAAGTTCTGATAAGTTACTACTGTAGGTACTAAGCTAATTAGCTGGGAATGCTAACATTTAGCCTGTGTTATACATTTTAGTTGCAAGTCTAAAAGAGGTCATCAAGTTAATAAACATTATATTCTATCTATATTAATAAGTAAACAGGAAAGCCAATTACAGAGAAGCTGACCAGTGTTGCTTTTCTAGGCCATAATGCAGCACAGCACAACAGCACTCAGGTAAACTTAAACATTTATGAGTGAGCTGCCACCAAATAAATTTGCAATCACAGTCGTAGTAGCAGCACTTCAAATGCTAAACGTCACTTCACAAGACAGCTGGGTCACTTCTCAACTCAACTTTGAGAGAAACTTAGCAACTCCTCTTTTCAGTTAAGTCCTGTGATGGATTTATTCAAAGCTCTGTTAGGATCCTTGAGCCATCTGCTGACTGAAATAGATACCTAATGTGTGGTCTATCCTGTAACATAGCCATCTACCTAAGTTATCGGATTTCTACATCCAGTACAGTCTTTAGGAGAGATATGATTGCACTTGAACAATGCTTCATCAGTCTATTAAAAAAAAAAGATATCCCACAGCGTGGTGCTATTTTGGTCGTCGACTCAGCAGTTTGGTGAATTAATAGTTGGCTGCAAAAGTGTTTCCCGCTGAGACCGGGCCTCCCAGGAAGGGCAGTGAGGAAAGACATGCAGAAAGCACCACAAAGACTTTAATGTAAAGAACAAACTGAGTTTTAGGTCAATGTCTTAGCGAGATCAACACTTTCAGCTCCTTCACTTCTGGCAAACTTCAAATCGCACCAATCTTTCTTGCACTTTTCGTCTAGCTCTCTCTGTCCTTCCTCTGTAATCAGTCCAACAGTATTGCCCTCTTTGCCACTTTGCAGCCAAGCATGGCCCATGACTTTCACAAGACAAATGTCAGGAAGAATAAGAGAGAGAGAGAGAATAGCCAGGCAAAGTGCAGGCTGTACTGACTGTGAGGCTGACACAAAGCTATATTTCCTATTACACAGTGGAAATTATACAGATATGGGAATAGAATTCATTTATGAAATTATACTAAATCCTAACAATTTTAAAACCCGCAGTAATAAACAAAAGATACTACTTCTACCAAGAGAAAATCCTATAAAATTAATTCCACTACTCGTAAAATATGTAAGAACTTGCCATGAGCTACGAGACAGCCAGAGCTGAAAATCTGCTTGTTTTTATGCCTTTTGTCTCTTGTTATCATTACTTTGTTGCTGTGTAACTGCTATGGCAATTTTTTGTGTGTGGATTTCTGCGGAGAACAAGCCTTAGGCCCTTATGGCGTGACAACATTATTAACCTATGTGCCTCCGACATCCTCCCCCCGAGAGAAGTGAACAGAAGGCAGACCACAGATATAGGCAGTACCCACCACAACACGCACACACACTCAAACACATATACACACACACACACACACGTATACTATACACATGGTCATTTGTATTCCATCTGCATGCGGATATGCTTTAAAAAAACAAAAAAACAAAACAAAAACAAAAGTCATAATAGAGTAAAACAACATAATTATAACAGATGACTTTCTTATGTTTTCAGACAAGTGCCCTGTTTTCCCTCAGGGTTGTGTGTTTTCATGGGTTACAGAGCCAGGGCTGGAGTGAGCAGTCAGCAAGGCTAAGTATAATTACTGCTAAGTGTGCTGCGCCTGTGTAGTGATCAGTGTGTTAATCACACCGGCCAAGGCACCATAATCAACACTTCCTCGAGCTATAGACCAGAGGGAGGAAGGAGAAACAAACACTTGGACCATGTAACAGTTAATATTCATGATGCGCTGAGTGCTGCAAATAACTTGCAGGGAGCTTGGCTGTTCCAGAGCTTGCCTGTATATATGCAGATAACAACACAGGAAGGATCTCTTACAAGCTCCCTGCTCCCCTCTTCCCCTGAGTCTCCTGATAACATCATCCATCTGAGCGTGGAGGCAGTGGGAGGAGGGGAAGGTGGGGCAGCGGTGGTGAAGATGCATAAGTGTGTATGCGCGTGGTGCTTTCTCTTCTGTCACCTCTCCTGGGTGCTTTTCCTTCACAGATAAGACTGGGAAAACCTCACAGGAAAAACTCACTCTTCCACACACCTCCCACACACATATGCACACAGGTCAGTGCCGCCATACAAACACATTAATATTTCCAGTAAAAATGCCTTTCCTACCTCTCTACAGTGTCACATTGAGCCAGCTCTTATAGATTAGAGCACTACACCCTCATATTAAAAAGAAAATTCCCCCCCTTTCTCTCTCCCTCCCCTTTCCTCTCGTACCTCTATCTGTTATCCTCAATGACTACGCGTCACCTTGCTGTCTGAGTCAAACTGTGTAACCATGGAGATGTCTCCCAGCACTGCTAACGCAAGTCGAGTAGAAAGCAGCTTTGTGACTTAAACATAGTTTTTTTCTGTGATGCTGAGCCTTTTACCATTCTGAGCGCTCCGCAGAAGCCCTTTGAGCAGCAAGTTGACGGAGACAGATCTCGGGGTAAAGAGAGGTTACTCAGCGCATTGCAATTCAAAGCAAAAATCTGCCAGCCTGTATGAATGCTATCGTGAATGCCAACTATAAGATAACATTTGCAGTTTGGGAGAAACTTTTGTTTAAAGTGGTAGTGCTTTTAGGACATTTTTAGGGTATTTCCAACTGAAGAGAACCCTGACACTCGGGATTACTACTCCGATGGCCACTGAGTTATCTGAAATGACCCCAAATACATCAGAGGTGCTACTGTTTGATGTTGTTTAGTCGACTCAAGGCTGCCTCTGCCCACAAAAGGGAGCTCCTCCTCCCTCACGAGTTTAATTCAGGAAGAGCTTTGTTGGAGGCACGTTAGAAAGTTTCAAACTTCCTTTTAATGCTAGGAGAAAGAGATGTGATAATCCCTCGGCTATTCTCTCTATCCTTCACACAGCGATCGAAAAGTGCACTTTGTTTCTGTCTCCTCCTCCTCAGTCTCTCAGTCGGGACTGCAGAAAGACTCGTGGTCACCGAAGAGTCAGCTAATCCTAATCAAGTAGAAAAAAGAAAAAAGAAGAAAGTACAATGCTGAGCCCTAGGTGGCGCTCCCCTTCATTTATAATCCCCACAACATCAGCATCCAGCATCCACCCAAATACCACCATTCCAAAATGTGGACTATTTTTCACCTGGCTTCAGATCTGCACATTATGCCATTCGCAGCTGTTACTCTTACAAAGCCTCTTTCAAGTTATATGCTGACATTGCAAAACTCTACATTGCTTCACTCTACTTTGTTGATTTATTGTTCTTCTGCTTCACCTGCAAGGACAGGCCGGTGCCTCCACATTTGTCTCAAACACTAAAATATTCAGACTTATATACCACACAAAAAAACAATCCGGGAGACAAACATATGCACACAGTCTATACTTTTTGCCTCACTTTTTTTGGGAATGTCTTTTTCTGTCTTTCTGCTGGGAGTCTGCAATAAATATAAACCAAACTCTGTTTACCACAAGTCAACTGACAACATGGGTTTCCTTTCTAATGAGATGCGCCCTGATGATGTTTGCATGAATATATTCATGAGTAAGGCTGAAGCGGGAGGAGAAACAAGACAGGCACAAGAGCAGCCAAATAAGTGAATAAGTAAATAAACACTCAGACAACAGACAGCAAGACCAACAAACACAAAAGTCAATAAAAAACTAATTAAAAAACTTGACATAAAAGTTCAAACTTTTGAAATTACAGCATACTGTTTTTTTTTTTTTTTTTTTTAA